>MU184057.1:59295-106613 GCA_016904865.1 Pissodes strobi | reverse complement strand
CTGGGTTAGTTTTGGTTTGTTTGGGTTGGCTTTGGTTAGTTTGGGTTAGTCTGTTTTGGTTTTGGTTATTTTGGGTTAGTTTGAGTTAGTATTGGTTAGTCTGGGTTAGTTTTAGTTAGATTGAGATAGTGAAGAGACAAGCGCGCGTAGCGCGCTTTTTTGGGCGCTTATTTCCTTACTTTGGTTAATGTAGGGTTAGTCTGAGTTAGTTTTGGTTTGTTTGGGTTGGCTTTGGTTAGTTTGGGTTTGTTTGGGTTGGTTTTGGTTATTTTGGGTTAGTGTTCGTCAGTTTGCGTTAGTTTCGGTTAGTCTGGGTTGGTTTTGCTTAATTTTAGATAGTGAAGAGAAAAGCGCGTAGCGCGCTTGTTTGCGCGCTTATTACCTCACTTTGGTTAATTTAGGGTTAGTTTTGGTTTGTTTGGGTTGGCTTTGGTTAGTTCGGGAAGTCTGGGTTGATTTTGGTTACTTTGGGTTAGTATTGGTTAGTCTGTGTTAGTTTTGTTTGGTTTAGGATAGTGAAGAGACAAGCGCCCGTAGCGCGCTTTTTGCGCGCTTATTTCCTTAGTTTGATTAATTTAGGGATAGTCTGGATTAGTTTTGGTTTGTTTGGGTTGGCTTTGGTTAGTTTGGGTTTTTCTGGGTTAGTTTTGGTTACTTTGGGTTAGTGTTGGTTAGTTTAGGTTAGTTTTGGTTAGTCTGGGTTGGTTTTGCTTTGTTTGAGATAGTCAAGAGACAAGAGCGCGTAGCGCGCTTGTTTGCACGCTTATTTCCTTACTTTTGTCTGGGTTAGTTTAGGTTTGTTTGGGTTGCCTTTGGTTAGTTTGGGTTAGTCTGGGTTGGTTTTGGTTTAGTTTGGGTTAGTTTGGGTTAGGTTAGTGTTGGTTAGCTTGGATTAGTTTTTGGCTGTGGCTTGGCAAGCTGCTATTCTACTTTTTAAAATATTTGGGATTTTTTTTTCAATTTTTTGCGTCAAAAGTGCCTTGCGCAATATGTAACGTGTCACAAAACACTTCTAATACTGTCTAATACACGTTAAACGAAAATAAATTGCAAAATTCGAATAGGGCGCTAAATAAAAATTTACCCTTTTCTACGTTATCTTCAAGGTTAATTTGGGTTAGTTTTGTTTGGTTGAGCCCCCGGAGCGAGCGAATAACGAAATATTAGAACAACACTGGGCTGCTGCCAAATGTACAGGTCCGAAGCTCGAAAATTTTGTATAGGTAAATGTGAGTGTTCCGAAAGTTTCATATTTTTTAGGTTAGAAATGTTAACTATTTTTTAATAAACAGGATCCTCCGTCCGCACTTTTTTATAAAGATTGACTCTCTCTAACATAGAAAATGTTCTTATTTTTACCAAAAACTTCCTAATTTGTGTGACGCTAAAGTGTTATGGACCCTCCAGTTCATCTAACTTGTTTCTCAGAGACCAGACATTGTACGTATTGTGATGCCATCTTGGGTACTGATGTTTATTCTTGACTCTCCCTGTATAATGGACGTCTTCTCAGATGGAGAAAATGGTTTATAGTTATACCTCTTCCCCATACATCAGGTGCCATAATTCTTACTTTGCTCTCAGAGCAAGAGCTCTTGTGGTAGTCGTTGCGAGTTTTCATTTTATCACACTACTTACATATGATATCAAACTTATTTTTTATGTACTCGGCTACTCGTTCGGCTGTTGTACTTGGGTCTAGGCTTGTGAGAAATATAAAGGACGTTCTTTTCGCGACCGTTAGTTACAAGTTTTCTCCATTTTCTCCTCGAACTGGTAGAGGTCTACTGATTTTTGGGTATTTACGCCTTTTTACTTCTTGCCATCCTCCCGTATCTTCATCCACCCGACGTTCGGTAATAATGATTTCCTCCTCATCATTTGTCTCTGGTGTGATTTTCCCTGGATTTTTCGGAGTTAGGTTCAAAACGGGCTGCAATTCCTTTGTTTTGTTTTTGTTTATAGCCGGAGGAAGTTTCTGATTTAAGGTTATGTTTGAAGGCTGTCTCTTGTCATTGAGGTTGTCCCCTGGTTTTGGCGGGTTATTTGAAGTACTTGCTGCTTTTGCGTAGCTATCGTTTACATCAACAGACAAACAGCTGTTGCGATTTCGATCTGTCACGGACTCGCTTGGCGACAACGGCGATGTTTTTGTTTTGGTTTCAAGGTTAGAAATTCTTTGAAGTAAAAGACCGTTATTTTATTTAAAAGGGCATTATTGTCCTTTAGTATGAAATTTTTGTCCTCCATTTCACTTTAAAGTTTATTCAATAAACTTACTTGCTAGGCCAAATTCTCATTTTGGTGTTTAAGAAGCAGGTAATCTTTTTACTTAAGCTTACATCAGTGACGTCTTTTGTCGCCAAATCACAGCACATCACCCGTGATCGGCTTATAAATCTAATGTTTTTACGCTTTGCACAGTTAACGCAGAATTACACTGCACAAGACTTTTTAACACAACATGTTAATTTTCTAAACGTACTTTTACTGCCTAAATCGCTTTTAATGCTCTCGGAATCAGACGGATCGTCACCTTCCGACGCGACGCCATAAGAGTTGACACGCACAGGTTGACAGGAGGAAACTGACTATACACCATATAATATGAAGACACACCACACACAACAACAACATTACAATTAGCCTCTGAGGTACCTCAACATTCGGGACTTGAACTGCCCAATAGAGGCTGAATTTTTCACATTATGAGGGAGCTCATTATATCGGACCAAGCAACTATGCAATAGAGACTTCATGGTTCTCTTTAGGTTTGTCCTGTTTACATAAAAATTTAAATGATTACGGATGGGATACTCATGTATTTGATTATTGTATCTAATAAATTCATTAAAATTCAAAGGACATTTTCCACTTGCCACCCTATATATGAATGCCATTGTTAAGTAGAACCACCTCTTCCTTAAAGGCAACCAATTCAGGCATTCAAGCCTCATCCGAATGGGAGTATACCTATTACATCTAAGTACAATTCCCATACCACGATTATACAATACTTGTATACATTGGTGTGAATTCCCGTCCATTAGTTACAACAAACTAGAACAATACTCTAAAGTGCGGCTGTATGATAGTCCTAAATACATTTGTTCGTGCAAACAATGAGAGGTTTTGAGATATTCGTGAAAAAAAGAAGAGTTTTTTAGATATTTTCTTTCTAATATAATTAAGATGAGATTTAAAGAGTAATATTCATTATCAAGTATAAAACCTGAGTATTTTATTTCATTCACTCATTCCAAGTACTCGCCATCAATTTCCAATTTAAGTTGGTCCCACCCTATTTGCTTCAATTTAAATTTGGTACTAACTATCATAGCCTTTGTTTTTGAAATGTTGAGTTTAAGTCTATTAGTTCCAAAAAATGTGTGCATATTTCGCAAAAGATCTTGATGATAATTAGTTCATTTGCTTAATAAGGCTCAGTTTGGGTTAATTTGGTTAGCAGAAGCACCTTGAAAGCCCATACCTAGTTCAGACTAATAAAATAAATGATGTAGGGATGGTGTTCTGTGATCTGTGTAAATCATGTAGTACTGCTGAGCAAGCTGCAAGGCTATGATGTTAAACGAATATGTTTGGACTTGTTTATATTTCTATTTCTTTGCACGTTTTCAGAGTGTGTTAATTTAATGATGGTGATCTCAAATGTATTCTTGCTATTTCTGGACAATATTAATGATACAACAAAAAACTGTCAATAATGGGAGAGATTACAATGTGCGGGGTCCTCACAACCATGGCACTGGTGTTATTACTACTGATCTAATTAGAAAGAGAAACGTAAATTCCCTTACACTTAATGTTCATACATAAAATTTGATTAGTATTAAATGCAGACTTGTTGAGTACTTTTAGTCTTTTAGCAGCAGATTTTATAAATAAATAACACACTTGAACTTGAGTGGCTATGCTTTCTAATTTTTTTTTTAAATAAAATTGCAGATTATTTAATTATTGGTTATGTTTACATGCGTTTGTTTACATGTGAATATTTTAAAAGTGTTATAGGTCCAGCTTTTTGAATGTTATATTATTGTAGTTTCTACTGTTTTCTACTGTTTTTCAACGATCGAAGCGTTTTAACCTCAAAATCACCACATTGTGCCTGAAGTGTAAAGTAGAAGAAAAAGACCCAAAACTATTAACATCTTGTTATCTTTAAAAATTAACAGTAAAATTACTAACTTTAAGACAAGAAATTTATTAAAAAATACTAAAATACAAGCTAGCCCTAATCTCTTAAGACAAAGGTTCAAGAGCCCGTCTAATATCGACCGCCTGGTCGTTCTCGTCCCGGTTCCCAGTCACCCTTCCGTAATTAGATAGCCACTAAATAAACAGTCTTATTATTTATGGGTTCTCCACTCAAAGTTGGCTTGACTAGCCGAGGCGTCGATAACATTCGGCCCTTCCTGACAATAGAGTGCCCACACTCTACATACCATAGTTGATCTACAAAGGGAGAAGATATCTAAGTAAGTAGCAAAAATGTTTTATTTAAAGGCATTTTTTTTAATTTTGAGAAATAATATAATCAGTACAAAATCGACGCAGCAATCTCGTTCGGTGTAGCAGCTTCAGCTAACCTATATGAAATATATGATATTTCAGGGTGTGAAATTTCAAATATTGAAATAAATAGTAACCAATAGGGACAAAATAAACAGTAAACAATATTTCAATAATTCGCTCTATTAATCACGCTATGTTTTATTACGTAAATAAAATATTATGGTCATTCGTAACTGCTGTTTACGAATAATTTAAATCTTATGGACCCGCGCTAGAGTCTTGGGACGCAGTGCCTACTGGAATGCCGGGACTTACCACCCTATTCCAGTGTTCCTGGCCTGTCCGCCCTCATCTAGCCACTGGAAATGTGAGTCTACCGGGACGCAGTACCAGACTAAAATACCGGGACTTTGCCCTATTTCAGCTATCCTGGCCAGCCCGACCCACTCAAATGCAACCAGGTTTCAATGACACAATTGTCATCAACCTTTACCATTTCCAGTCACTTAACCTAAGCTCACCTTATGTAACCTTTTAAAACTGAATCCATGGCTTGATATTGTCGATGCCAGCCACGCTCACATACGGTGTCCTTGATCTTGTCATCCCAGGAATGTCCCTGACTTCGGTCACAGCCCAATACCTTGGAAATCCTAAAAGGACCTCGCCATTTTGGCATCAACTTTTGACTGGCACCCGTTGCTGGAGTAGACGTAATTCTCAGTAAAACCAGGTCTCCCACTCGGAATACCTTTGGCGCACACCGCTTCGAGTCAAACTGCTCCTTTTGACGGGCCTGATACCCAGGATAGTTTTCACGCACTTTTTGACGCAGCACAGAAACATCTACATCGTCCTTAATTGGCGGAGGGTACAACGCAACTTGTCCGGATACACGGTATCCTAATAAAACTTCACTTGGGGCTGCCCCTAGCGCTTTATTTATTGTTCCATTTAAACCCAACTGAATGTTCGATACGTTCTCATCCCAGCTGTCATCATGTAAATTTGCGCCCATAGTCGATAAAGAATCCAAGATTGTTCGATTATAGCGCTCGACTTGACCGTTTCCTCTGGCAAGGCCCACCGCATTCAGGTAGTGAGTAATACCACGCGTGTTACAAAATTTATTAAATTTTCGCGAAGTAAACGACGTTCCCCTATCGCTTATTATTCTTCTAGGAACCCCAAAGAACTTTATCGTGTCACTTAACGACTCTACAACATAACGAGTTTTAGTGTTTTTAACAGGGTACATTATAACGAATTTCGTAAAGGCATCTACTATCACTAAAAGCTGAGTATTTCCTCGTGTACTATTTACAAAAGGCCCTAAATGATCTATATGTACAGTGCGGAATGGTCGCGCGATTTTAGGTATAGGATTTAAATAACCTGCCTTTTTGTTGTTGGCAGATTTTTGATATAAACAATTAAGGCAATTTTTCACATATTTTTTTATAAAGCGTCTCATATGTGGAAACCAATACAAACGGGCTACTGAATCATATGTTTTATCGTACGCGAAATGACCTATATCATCGTGATTTAAACGTAAAATTTGATACCTCGCTTCTTCTGGAACCACCCACCGCGGTCCAAAACCAGTTGATTTATAAACTATTCCACCTTTTAATTCGTATTGAGTAAAAATCTCTCTATTGTTTTGAACATCACCTGTCAATAAAATTTTCCTAATGTCCCTAATTTTTTTACTAGATTCTTGGGCGGCCAAAAGCCAATCGCTTTCTGTTATATTTACAAAATTTACACTTAATTTACTATTATGGGCCATGAACCTTTCAGCACCCCCATTCTCATCATCAGAGTCAGGTACCGGATTTCGGCTTAAGGCATCGGCGTGACGTAGTTGAGAGTTTGGCCGGTGTTTAATGTCATAGTCGTACTCATTTAAATCCATAACCCAACGCCCGATTCTAGGATTAATTTCCGCTTTTTTAAATGTACTGACGACTGCCGAACAGTCTGTAAAAATTATAAATTTTCTTCCGAATAAATAGTGACGAAATTTCTGTATAGACATTACCACTGCCAGAGTTTCTAGTTCGAAAGAATGATATTTTTGCTGTTCTTTTGTTGTTTGTTTACTATAATAGGCGACTGGATATTCTTTTCCGCTTTTCACTTGAATTAAAACACTTCCTATACCTATGCGACTAGCGTCGGTATACAGTCGAGTCTCTAAATTATTGTCAAAAATTTGCAAAACTGGTTTAGTTATTAAAGTTGATTTCAAATATTCGAATGCATCTTGTTGCCGTTTTTCCCTTTATGCAAAAGCTCGCTTAACGGTTTTGATCTTTCTGTGTATTTATGGATAAATTTTCGAAAATAACTTGTTAAACCTAAAAACTGGCTAACATTGTGTACGTCTTGAGGTGTAGGGAATCGTTCAACGGCACTTATTTTACTATCTGTAGGTCGTAGGGACGAATTTGAAATCTCATAACCTAAAAATTCAATTTTTTGTTGTAGAAAGTAACATTTGTCTAATGTAAAAGTCAACCCATAATTTTGAAAAAGCTGTAAAACTTCTCCCAATATGCTCAATACTTCTTCAATCGTTTTTCCCGGAATTAAAATATCGTCTAGATAAACTAAAACTTTCTTAAATCTCAAATTCCCTAAAAGTTTGTTTATGATTTTCTGAAAAACCGATGGCGCATTCTTTAGGCCAAAAGGTACTTTAAGGAATTCGTAAAGACCATCTTGCGTAATAAATGCCGTTTTATGTATGGAGTCTTCCGCTACTTTTACCTGATAATATCCTGACGCCAGATCTAGACTGCAAAAATATTTATATCCGGATAGTCGATCAATCTGATCCTCTATTAAAGGTAGAGGATTTTTATTCGGAACCGTATATTTATTTAAACTTCTATAATCTACACATAATCTGGGTTCCCCATTTTTCTTAGTAACCAATAAGACTGGACTAGCGTAAGCAGAGTCTGATTCTCTAATAATTCCGTGTTTTAAAAGCTCTTTTATGATATTACGTATTATTTCGCGTTCTTTTTCGGGATATCTTCTTGGCCTATGAGTTATAGGGACATTTGTTGTCAAATCTATGCGCATTTCTTCAGTACAAGTGCCAACATCAAAACTGTTAATTGCAAAAGAGTTTTTGAATTGATTTAATAACTTTAAAAGCGAGCACTCCGCCACTGGGTCATTAATACCAATTTTAACGTTTGTTTTATCTAAAACTAGATCGATAGTGCGAGTACTAAATTGAAGTTTCGAGCCAGATTTGAAGTAAGTAATATCATTGAGTTCTGTAAAGTTTTGACCTATTAGGATATCAATGTTTAAGAATTGTTTATTTATTATGTAAAATTTTATTCGTTTTTCGATGGAGTCAATGTTTACGTTGCCTTCGACATAATCTAACCAAATCTATTAAAATTGATTGTAACTTACCGGAACCGGTTGAAATGACTAAAATAAGTTGAGACAAAGTGACGCTTACTGAAAGTTGATTAGACGACTAACCAAAACTAACCAAATGTATTAAAATTGATTATAACATCGGAACCGGCTCATATAAATAAAATGAGTTGAAACTCGATAAAGAAGTATTCATTTCAATCACGTGTACTGTACTTCAGTATTCCATATTAAGCAAAAATAATCGAAAGTAACTTTAATTAATCAAACAAGCCCAATGAGACGGGCGCGCTACACGCTTGACCAACCCTGCCTAACAAAACCAAAATTAACCCCAACTAGCAAACATAACCAAAAAAAAACATGTCTTGTCACCGACTTTCGAACTCGCACAAGCACAGAAGCTGATCCTGAAACGCAACTGCGCATGATTGCAAATTATTATAGCGCAGACCCTAGACGCTTGTATAGAAACGCAAGGAATACAAAAAAATAAAATATAGTCAGCAAGAGAAATAATCATGCGCCTCAAATCGTCTTCTCGACCTTTGATATAGATCAATGAATAATATCAATTTTTATCAGCTTAATATCACTATCGCTTTGCCTCGCTTTAATAAGTTTAATAAAAAAATAATTTCAGAAATAATAGATATTGGTTCAAATTCAGCACAACACAACTATTGACTAGGTAACATAAAATTGTCAAACAGGGCAATGTACCATTTTAATTTAAAATCATATAGAATTAAAGAATAAATCTAGCAACACAGCTTTGTCTACAAACCTGCCCTACGCCGTCTGCGAGATTTCAATAAAAACAAAACAATACATTGAAAGTCGGCAGAGAAAAGTAGTAGCAATTACAGCAGATTTGTACAAGTTTTTAATGATTTTTTATAAAAAAAAAACGTCACGAGTAGCACAGTATACGTGATAGAAGTGAATACTTCGTTATCAAGTCTCAACTAATTTTACATTTTCGATCCGGTTCCGATCCGTTATAATCAATTTTAAAAGGTTTGGTTAGTTTTGGTTAGTCGTTTAGTCAACTTTCAGTTAGTTTCACTTAGTCTCAACTTATTTTAGTCATTTAAGTCGGTTACGATACGTTATAATCAATTTTAATAGATTTGGTTAGTAGTCTAATCAACTTTCGGTTAGTTTCACTTAGTCTCAACTTATTTTAGTTATTTGAGTCGGTTCCGATCGTTATAATCAATTTTAATAGATTTGGTTAGTTTGGGTTAGTCGTCGAATCAACTTTCGGTTAGTTTCACTTAGTCTCAGCTTATTTTAGATATTTGAACCGGTACCGATACGATATAATCAATTTTAATACATTTGGTTAGTTTTGGTTAGTCGCCTTATCAACTTTGGGTTAATGTCACTTAGTCTCAACTAACGTATATACAGGGTGGTCCAAAGGGTTGTTAATTTTTTGAAGTTAAATAATAAAAAACAAACCAATCAATTTTAATAATTTTTTTTTTATTTACAAAAATTCTGGGAAATTCATATTCTGAAGATAACATTGTCTAAATGTGCCCCATTTCTATTCTGGCACTCCTGAAGCCGACCACTAAAATTTTCCATAACTCGGCGGCAAGTGTCTGCACTTATGGCTTCGATTTCTTGCGGAATATTGTTCTTTAGATCTTCCAGATTGGCAGGGCGGTTGCGGTACACTCGACTTTTAAGATATCCCCATAAAAAAAAAATCATAGGGGGTCAGGTCCGGGCTTCGGGGAGGCCACTGAATGTCTCCTCTTCGAGAAATCAATTTTCCCGGAAAAAGCGCCTGAACGACGGGCAAAGAGAGATTAGAAGTGTGGCAGTTGGCTCCGTCTTGTTAGAGCCAAGTGTCTTGAGTATATCCTTCAAATTCTTGAAGAGCAGGGATGAAAAAAGTTTGAAGCATGTCGACATAACGCTGAAAATTCACCGTTACTGCGTGGCCCTGCTGGTCTTCGAAAAAAACGGGCCGATTATTCCGGATGCCGACATTGCAGCCCAAACTGTGACCTTCGGGCTATGCAGGGGCCTTTCATGTTTTTTTTGAGGGTTTTCTTCACACCAGTAGCGGCAATTTTGAGTGTTGACATGGCCATTAAGGTGGAAATGCGCCTCATCGGAGAATAAGACGTTGTCGACTGCTGGAAATCGGTTCATCATTTCGTTAGCGAATAAAAGTCTATCAGCGGGGTCCGTCGGCTTCAATTCATGCACTATCTGAATTTTGTACGGGTGCATGTGTAAATCTTTGTGAAGGATGCGAAGCACAGATGACCTTGTCACGTCTAAAGCAGCTGCGCGCTTCCGACTCGATAAATTTGGTTCTTGGCGCACGGACACTCTCACTCTCTCGATGTTTTCAGCGGTTCTCGCTGCCCTTCGATGGCCCGGGAGGCGTTTATTTAGCGTTGAACCAGTTTCTTCAAACTTATTAACCCATTGCTTAGTTAACGGAAGGCTTGGGCATTGCTGAACATCGTGCAAATTGAAATGTTGTCGAAATCGACGGCGCGCAATAGTGACGGAATTGTTGTTCCGGTAATACTCACGCACACAAAACGAGCGCTCCTCTCCCGTGTAGCGCTGCATACTGACTAAATTTCCCTGAACCAAGTTATCGTTTAAGGCCACTCCCACCTTTCTGCCTACTCTTTCCAATTTTCTGCAGCGCATTCAAATATTAACAACTCTTTAGACCACCCTGTACGTTATAATCAACTTTAATAGATTTGGTTAGTTTGTAGTCGTCCAATTAACTTTCGGTTAGTTTCACTTAGTCTCACTTATTTTAGTCATTGATTTGGTTAGTTTGGGTTAGTCGTCGAATCAGCTTTCGGTTAGTTTCACTTAGTCTCAACTTGTTTTAGTCATTTGAACCAGTTCCGATACGTTATAATCAATTTTAATAGATTTGGTTAGTTTGGGTTAGTCGTCCAATCAACTTTCGGTTAGTTTCACTTCGTCTCATAAAAATTGAATAACTCTTTACCGATTCCATAAAAGAGAAAGAGGGAGAGAGAGAGTCATATACTTTATCTCTCTTGCGAAACGAAAATTCCAAAACGTGTCGTTACATGCTTTGAAAAATCACTTTCATGAATCCAAAGAATATCAAAATAGCGTAAAATTTGTGGATTTCTAATATTTATCTTCATCCAAATTATGTATATAAGTTGAGTTATATATGAGCATAAGTAAGTTTGATCGCTGTTTTAACCACTAATTAAGAATTAAAAAAACCCTAGATGGAAAACACTTTTAATGTTTGGGTTAAGATATGGGTGTAGCACGGGTTAATTGGTGTTTTCAATTTTTTTTTTTTTTTTTTTTTGTTAAAGACGACATCCACTGTGAACGCATTTGGCATATTAATAACAAAATAATTATCGATAACTATCGACAGCCGAAAATATCAGGTTAAAATTGTTCCATTGTCGCTATTTTCCTGTTATATTTTGTAATTTGTGTTCGTAATTAAACAATACCAGTTGTTTTTGGGTTTCGTATTAACTTTATATACCTACTACTGCTATTTTTTATCGATATCGTAGATAATATTTCGTTTATTATTTACTTATTTATTATAAAATTAAATAACTATTACAAAGTAGTATCATTAATGAGCTATAAATGAGACAGAGAATGTCAATAATTGTTCATAACAAATAAATAATCCAAGCATTATTACATAATCATATTCATATCATTTATTCCTAATAAAACGCTCCCCGTATAAAAATATTCGGTAGCGGCAGTTGGACTATTCATATTGATCGTACACCGTAGCTGCACGCATACGTCTGCTGTACCTGGGCCGAGTATGTTCAAGGTCAACGGCAGCATTTTCCACGGCACGCTGTAGTGAGCGGACTTATTAGAATATCTATAGACGGTGTCAGGGTGATGAGCGGATGCTGTCTACTTTGGGAATGTCATCAGTCTCGGCTCGATGTCAAATCAGAGATATGTCACTGCTATATAATATACTGCACAACAGAGTGTCACAAAATATATAAATATGTTACAAAAAGTAAAAATCCATATTCCCCCTAGAGTCACGCGATCCACATCTGATTTTTTTGTTCCAATGCACATAACAAATTATGCAGATAACAACTGCTTATCCAGGGCTTCTAGGCTGGCAAATTCTCATAAACAAATAGATTTTTTTTTTCCCCCCCCCCCCCCCCCCCCCCCCCAACTTTCCATGGGCACCTTAAGGGTGCATTTTCATGATGGGCCAGTTGGCATGTTATTTTTACATTGTATGATTTTTATTGTTGTATTGTTGATTTATTCGTTTAGTAATTGTGATATATATTTTGCTTTAAATTTAATGGATGTCTGGTGTATTTAGGAATAATTGTAAATTGCTTAAATACTTCATAATGTATTTTCTTGTAATTGGGTTTGTTGCCCGTTGGTAAGTAAATAAATAAATAAATTATTTTAATATTTTTAGGCAACCTAAATGTATCTCTTTTGGTCGTTGTTTTAAAAGAAGAGAATCAATCGACTGTCAAGTGCAAGACCTTTCAGGAAATCCAAAATGTCAGAATCTCCTATTTTTGTTTTTAGTCCTGAGATTTAAAAAGAAAAGGGCTTAATTGTGCTGGTGCTACCGATCGCTTTTTTTTTGTTCTTTGCAACAATTAACCCAACACACATTTTGCACCTTCTAAAGATTGAAGTCCTCAAATAACTTATTTTCTTTTCATTCTACAGCTCACCGTAGAGGAATACGTCCAAGCGATGGAACTGCTCGTGAACGACGTCAGATTCACCATGTACAACGTCTGCTACAAACGAGTACTCGTGATCTGGATCACGCTCGCATTTATAGTACTGCTAAGTCTGCTGTTTTCCGGCACCAACGGACTTACGCTGTTCGGACTGGGTATCGGATGGCTGGTACTTAATGCCGCAGCTATATTTTTGTCTATGTACATCAAGTTTAAGTTACAACGGAATTTAGAAAGGTAAGGATTTTGACCAAAGTTGGAGTTTTGTATATGTTTATATCCAGGTTAGATTACTGTGTGGGACAGTACATGTATTTATGTATTTATTTATGTATTTATTTATTTGTTTATTTATTTAGAACAATACTTACAGAAGATACTTCCAAATAGTACAGTAATCACCTAAAGTATTAATAAATGCAATATAAACTAGTTTTAAAACATAGAGTGAATTCAGGACTATAAATTAATGTGACAACAATAATAAAATATAACACAAACAAAAGCAAGTAAAATAAATGAACACTCTAGATTTCCCAACAAGGGAGGTACATGTCATCACGGAAATGCAAGACACTATGGACTTAACAGTCATTGAACAAGTGGTCTTCTAGTAAGATAAGAAACGTTTTAGCTTAGTTTTAAACTTGTGTGGAGACCACCCCAGTTGAAATTCAGTAGGAACATACGTATCAAAACACTTCATAATCCGGTTTGAGGGACTATTGTGCCCAACATCAGTGCGATATCTGTGCTGTGTACTGAAAATGGATCAGTTAGACGAATGTTCCGTGACGACGAAAATTGATCAAAGCGAGTAGATCGGGGCAATCAATCTCATTCGTGATGATTTTATAAACAAACAGTATTGTTAAGAAAATTCGACGAGGCTCCAGACTATCCAAGCACAAAAGAGTCAGGCGTTGAGTACAGGAAAAATCACTTCTTTCTTCTTTCGATGTGAGTTTCCTAAGTAGGAAACTGACAAACCTAGTCCGAACATAGAAAGGAGATCAGACAACACAACAGTATTCAAGGTGGCTCCGCACCAACGAGTAATAAAGTATCTTCAAAACATCAATACTAGTGAAATCAAAGCAACTTCTCATAATGAATCTAGCCATCCTGAATGATTTGGAGTTTGTACTATTTATATGTTTATTGAACCTCAATTCAATATCGAAGATGACTCCAAGATCATTGATTAAGCTCACTCTGGAAAGGCTTATATTGGAAAGAAAGTAATGAAATAAAATGGTTTTTTTTCTTGCGGGTAAATGTCATAACCTTACACTTTGATAAGTTCCTTTTCATGCTATTGTCAGCACACCGGTCAGATATTTTACAGATTTCACGTTGCAACTGAAAACAATCGTCCTCGGTGCCTCTTCTTTTGTACACCCTTAAGTCGTCTGCATAGAACAGAAAGTGTGCATCGACAAACAGTGCGGCAAAATCATTAATGAAGATTAAAAACAATATTATAGGTCCCAAATGTGAGCCCTGAGGTACCCCCGATGTTACCGATATTTCGCCAGACAGCACGTTGTTCACTTTTACCATTTGAGTTCTACCCTCAAGATAGCTTGCCAACCAAGAAAGGACGGGGTCCAGAATACCGTATGATGCCAACTTAAAAATGAAAGTTCTATGGTCGACCCTATCAAAGGCCTTAGCAAAATCGAAGTATATAGAGTCAATCTGAGCTCCAGCGGGAATTGCTGTGAGCAGGAACGTCCAGCCATAAAACCAGGCCGATGTTCAGATATAAGATTTTTGAAGTACGTCAACAACAATCGATTCAAGAACCTTGACCATACAATCAATACCAGATAGGGGACGGTAATTCTCTATATCATCCATGTCCCCGCTCTTCCAGACTGCAGTTACATGAGAACATTTCCAAAGGTTAGGAAATTTGCTCGTATTTATAGAGTTGATAGATGTAACTAAAAGGAACAGCCAGTTTCGGCTACAATTTTTGAGAAATAAGGGAGACATTTTATCTGGCCCTGGTCCTTTCTTTTCGTCGAGATGACCATTTTATCAAATACAATTGAACTGTTAACTGACATTGGACAGGTTCAAACTTGCAAAACACCGGGAATGTGGAGCAACATTAATGGAGTCAGAATTGAAGAACACAGAGTGAAAAAATCTAGCAAATAATTTAGCCACTCCTTTAGGGTCACAGGACTCATCACATCTAAGTTTCATTCAAAAGGGATATTGACTAGTTTTACGTTGTGATTTAACATACTATAACATTTCACCCTTTTTACCTTTTATTTCTTAAATTTTATTTCGATTTTAATTGAAATTATTTGTATAAGTAAAAGTAAAAGTTAAATGTTCCTTGAGTTACCCTGTCGCTGCTCAGATACGTCTTATTGCGGTGGCCCTAGGGGTGTGAGTTCGAATTTTGAAAATTTAAATTTATGGGCGCCAGGTCCAGAGTAGACCAAAAGATAAGAAAAGATAAGTTAAGTTGATCGAAAGATAAGAAAAGGTAAGTTAAATTGACCAATATAGGAAAAGATAAGTTAAATCGACCGCTAGTATTAGCCATATTATCTATATGAGGCAAGTAAGCGCAAGAAATAAAAGATACAATTTCCTGATTATTTTTAATAATAACCTTCGACTCAATCATCACATTTCCTTCAAGCCACTGTGAAGCATTTAATACCCTGTAGAGGTCAAAAACAAATTCAACATATATCAATCTGAATTGATTCGAGAAAATCCTATAATTAAATCGTTAACTTGGATAATACCTATTTGCAAACAGTGCAACTGCAAATCTCGGTTCTTGCAGACGAAATTGTCTTTATGACCCTAATTAAAATTAATGATCCTGATAAGCTAATTGCCCTTAAGTTACAATCAGTCCACTAATAAGTCAAGAAACTTCGCTACAAAATTAACCAAATTACTAGGATTCCCAGAATTGAGTAAAATCAAATTGATATTAAAATATTGACTTTCGACAGAAAATTGTTTTTATGAAATAATTGTGAAATCTAACAAACGTCTCTGAAAGAAATCCAAGTTATATCTTTCAGTATATATTAAAAAGTTCTCATGTGAGATAGGTAGCTCTAGCCAGGATAATAATAAAACTTATTAAGCAATAAGTGAAGAAAAGATAATTACTGAATGAATGATTACTAAAGTTTATAGCCTTAATTTTGGTTTTAAACTTCCAAAAATCAATTCCAAATATATACAGAGTATTTACTCTTAATAATATCGAGTACCCACTAATATGACAGAATATTAAAGCACCATATCATATAGAGGTGATAAAGATAATTATTTTGACTGATCAGGTCAAAATCCAAGTTAGTTAAAAGCCATAAGATACTATTGCAATTTAGTCAATTAAATGTACAATCAGCTAAATACAATTAGGGTTCAAAATAGACAATCTAATTTTGAGATATTATTATGGTAAATGAAATATGTACAGTAATTATCCATGTACAAAGTTACTTAAAGTTAAAGATAGGTAAGACAATTTGGCCATAAGGCAAGATAACTGTACAATAAGATAAATGTACAATCAGGTAATCGTGAGATACGATAAGACAAAAGTATATTTAATTAGAGATAGGTAAGATAATTTTGAAATATAATCCGAAATGTACAATACAGAACGTAAATGTATCATAAGCTAAATTTACAAGATATAAATATGAAATTAAATTTTGAAATGTTGGTTTTTCTGTTGTTAAGAAATCATGTGGGGTATTTAAACATTTCTAAAAAAAATCACTTATCTTTATGGACTTCCAGGCAACGAGAATGCTCAGGGCCTCCAAGCGCTTCACAGCAGAGTGGTTTCACAACCACGGAATCCTCCCGACCATATAGTTTCCACTTCTCAAATCAACAAATCGCTACCCCCCGGGCTACGATTTAAGAATGGAGCATTGTCCTAGAATCCAGATTAAGTAATCCCCCAAAAGTGGTATTAAGCTCCAGTTCGAGAATGATTAGTACTTGGCCTTAGGAATAATTAAAAGTTGGTGTTTTCATTGGATTTTGAAAAAGCGAAATTCCTAAGTGTTCACACTGAGATCAGAATGAGATTCCAGTGAAATACAAGTGAGATGCAAGTAAAAGCCTGAAATAAAAAAAACGAACATCAGACGTCTCAAAATGGCGTACGCGTACTGCTAGAAAAAACTCCGTCCATCGACGTAAATAATTACCTGGCTCATTCTCCTTCAGGTTTTGGCTAATCCATCCTAGGACGCGACAGAGTCGAACATTATTATAAAATCCAGACTAGCTGCTTCCAATTTCAAAGGAATTAGACCATAATGAAAATTTTACCGACACTATTACCTAGCCTTGCTGAAAGTCTAGTCTCGTACTCGTAAAAAACTGGCTCCCGACGAAACACACGAAGTCAGATTACAATATCCGATTCGGCACGGCATCAATTCAAATACCGCCGACTATGTAAACATGAACTCACTTCCTAATTAGAAAATTGCACAATATCTCGATCAAAACTCCTTTACGAAACATTCAAAAACATGTAACTGACAAAACAAAGCAGCTAGTATGTCCAAACTTCAAAAAAACAACGTTATATAAAGAAAATTACTCGCTGATGTAGTGCTGGTTGCCTATCTACATCGCCCACTTTTCATATTAAATTGAAGACGCCGCGCCATTACTATATGCCGGCCTCCCAGTAGCGTAGCAAATTAATTTCATTAAAAATAAGTCCAATGGTGTGCTATACTATATTGAAGTTTATGAATGCAAGAAAATAAATTAATTGTTTTTGGATATTTAACCGAGAACTGATACAGAAAATTCGAATTCACTGACATTGGAACGAGCATATCCAAATGATTGTTACAATGTGTAAATATAAGTTATTGTTCCACAGACGCAGCGTTTTGTTTGGTAGTTTCGACACAGCATATATTATTTCTGTATAATTACTCTTTCAAAAGCTATCGAGTTTCGCTTTATCCCTTCCATTGCAGTCGTTTTTGCCCTTATATCTGCTTGTTGTTCATCTATTATTTGTGTTAGGATACTTGCCAGCTCCAAATCACCCTCCGTGATATTATGCAACTCCTCACACTTTTTACTGCAATAAACAATATAGTATTAGCTTCCTTGTAGATCATAGAAAGCTTAATGTTGCCAACAACAGTTTATTCAATAAAAACCCGCATTCTGGCACATGTAAACTAACTTTTCTTTTCAATCTTTTGTAGTACTATATGTTGGATAATATTCTACGTGCATATGTTTATAATCCTAGCAAGTCCATACTGTTTATCAGAGCTTTAACGAGAGTTTTTGTGACAAACAAGAGCAAGTAAACGATTTTAGTATGGATATAGGTCTAATTGAGGTGAGGTTTGAGTGTTTATTTGATTGCTTGTTATCCTAGATATTAGAAAGGGTACTGGTCGTGACATATTGCGTAACAATTCACTGCATAAACGTAATAAAACGTTCTCCCGCCACGCACACAGTTAAATCCTGCTTTTTGAGTAAATTTGTGCAAATATTTTCGCGTTACCGACTGATTTCCGTAAATCCATCCGACTTAAATCTGGGACATTGCAGACTTCGGTGAAAGTGGTGTTTTTCCTGTAATAACGACCCTTTTCAGGTGACACGCCACATCGATCTTCGATCGATTTGTGTTTGTTTATTTCACCGCTGTCATTCCGGAGGTTAGGAGTGTCTCGAGTCCCGTAGCGTACGTGACAGTGTGGCCGGCTGTACAAAGTAGAGCTGTTTGACGACTATCGATATTTTTGTCTCAGAAATGGCTAAATGTGGTAAATGCAGTGCTGGCGATACTGAAAGTTATGGGCTAGGTGCGGTAACTGCGCGAGTTTATTATGTTATAAGGGTTCAGCCTTAACTGGATCGGAGCATAAGGCAGTTTCCTTAAAAAAGAGGACCCCGAATATTAAGTATTTTTGCTCTACCTGTTATGATGCAGCTAATGGCGATTTTCATTGCAACAGCGAACTGGAAGAAAAGTTATCACTGATACTTCAAAATATTGGTGATATAAAGTCAACATGCATAAAAACACATAATGGCGTTAAAGTCTTAGGAACAGCCAAAAGTGATAATAATGTGGAGTCATCTGCGATTCTAAATGGGGAAATAAAGTCACATCTTGACAGTATGCACGCTGGTCTTGTTGCAAATCTGCAAACGGAAACAAATAAGCAAAATTATGAGCTTGGCACATTTAAAAACGAAATTAGTACGGTGATTACCTCAAGTTTGGAAAATATGATGGAACTTGTGAGCACAAAACTACAAAATCAGGCAGACAATATTAGATATACAAATGTTGAACTGGTGAATGTTGTAACAGGATTGAATAAGAAAAACTCAGCACCTAATATGGAACAGAAACTCTATGATCAGCTTTTTACCTCCATTACTCAAACTTTCAATCGAAGATTTGAATTTTTGGAAAAAGAAATCCAATTGCAGAAAGAGCTCTCACAAGGATTGACAGTTTTGCCGCAGCCCCTGGCCACTATTTCAGTAAACAGCTCCAATCCGTTGACCCTTAGACCAAGGGCCAAAGAAAATAACAATAGCCAAGCTCAAGACCAATCTTCTACTAGCAAGAACAGTCAAAGAAATTTGGACTCAAACTTTAAAATTAAAGTTGCTCGTGTCGAGCCAAAAGCTACTATATTTCTTAGTAAAATGGATAAAGCAACAACAACTAAAGACATAATTGGTCACTTAAAAACCATCTTGGGTGCTAGTGAGGATCCTCAGGTTGAAGAACTCCCAACTCACTCAGACGAATTTAAAAGCTTTAAGATATCATCTAAGCTTGGCAACCAAAAAACTCTGCTTGACATGAAAGATTGGCCTTCTGAAGCCATAGTTCGAAAATTTGGCTTTTTTCGAAGTAGACAAAGTACCTATCGAGGACCACCAACAAGGGGTCAATCAAATAAAAGGCAATGATGATGTTTTGATAAATGACATGAGTCCTACACCAATAAATATTCTTCCCGGAGTATCTGAAGACAAACTAACTCTTATATATCAAAACGTCCGAGGTTTAAACCCCAAATTAAATGAGTTTTTTAATACAATAAGTGCTACTTCGGACGAATTTGACATAGCCGTCATATCAGAAACCTGGCTATCAAGAGAGGTGAGGTGTAGTGAGTTGTTTCCAAGCGAGTTGAACGTCGCCCGTGCCGACAGAAAATATGAAGAAACGAAAAGAACAATGGGTGGTGGCGTGATGGTAGCTGTGAAAAACAATCTTGACATTAGGGAAGTGGATTTGATTTTTGCAAACCAGGATGTGGACATAACTTGTGTCAAAGTTTATGTAACGCCTTATAAATGTATTTATGTTATTGGTGTGTACATCGTACCCACCTGCTCTCTGAGCACTTACGAATTATTATTTTCTTTTCTTGAGAGTCTTTTTCTTTATGGGTCTACTTTTCTAATTCTAGGCGATTTTAATATTAGTAACTTAGTTGATAACTATGAAACTGGGGCTAGTGACTCTGTAATCAATTTTTACAGTTTTATGACTGTAATCAACTAAACAAAATAAAGAATACATATGCTCGAATTTTAGATGTAGTTATATCAAATGAAAAATGTTCAGTTGAAAAAAGTGATTTCTGTTTTGTTCAGGAAGACAAGTATCATCCTACCTTGCAGATTACTTTGCCCCTTAATCATAAACCAAGATGCCGTGAAATATCAACCCAACGAAACAGTTTTAACTTCAGAAAAGCCGATTTTATGGCTCTCTATGCATATTTAGTGAATACAGATTGGCATTATCTAGACACTATCAATGAAAACAATGACGTTGAAGTGTACATTGTTGCGCGTAAAACCCTTTTAAATGTGTTAGCGAGGATGCGGCCAGCGCAACATGCGTGCTCCGACTTGCTCGTCGGCGTGGGAGTGGGTCAATTACTTACTCTTGACCAGGGCGCCACAAGTTTGAAGTAACAAAATCCGCAGATCCAAACAGGAAGATCCTCGGTCTTAAGAATCCATAAGAGCTATCCAAAATCGACGATTATCCGCTACACAAGGGCGATTTAAAATCCAGACGACTGATAAATACAATTGTTTGGTTGATGGATTTCAGAGCAAATAAAAAACGGTCACGTTCGTGCAGGTTTAAATTTATTGGCGTTCGTTAGGTTTGACAGTAACGTGTCGTCATATTACTTCCAATAATCAAAATAATATAAATATACAACAGGTAAAAGAGCTCAATTGGAAACAAATAATAATCTATATGCTCATAAATGTAAGGACAGTAATTTGAATTAAAATTGCGTTATAATAGAAGTGAATTAGATAAGAGTGATCGAACAATTATTAGCTACGCTTTAGCTATAACGGAAGTAACAATATAACACCAAATGATTACAAAAGATCAAACCAAGTTCAACAAATTAATCAACAATCACAGTTATCCGTCTAATAGTAGCTACTAAACTTTGGGCGCGTATACCATGGTAGACGACTCGCAGTTGTACATGAATAAACCTTACTGATTCAGATTATCAAATACCGTTATGTAAAATTATTTAAACTGAATAGTCAATAAATCAGAACAACAATGTTGATCATTTAACGCAATATAAATCAAATTGTAAGATCAAAGAACGGTAATACATAAAACATGAGCATTAATAGAATCACACTAGTAGATTCAGCAGTTAATTAGATTTACATAGGTAAGCTACGCTTACACCCAAACAGTACCGAGTAGAGTTATATCAGTACCACGCAGAAAACTAAACACGCGATATGATACAACGCCGGAAAAACTCTAAAACACGCAATCTAATATACGCTGAAAAATATCAATAACACGCTGAAAATACACGCGTGAAAATATCAGTGACACGCCACTAACATTATGCCTAAAAGATCACAAATATAACCTAAACTTATCTTAACTGGTCTTCGCCGATATCACCTACGGCCTTCTGCACGCGGACTTCAGCTATGCACCTTGGGACCATAAACTCTCAGTGGCATTTGAGGTAATCCCCATACCTCTATGGCTGTTAACACCGCTACATGGAGCATTATAGTGAACGAGTTGAGAAGAAGAAATATCTCATCCTACCTCGTTAACATAATAGTGACCTACTTTAAGGAAAGAAAGATTAAGATAGGCAAAGAGGAAGAAATCGATGTGACGATGGGAGTTCCGCAGGGATCAGTATTGGGCCCAACACTTTGGAATGTCCTGTACGACGGGGTACTAAAATTAGAGCTAACGGAGGGGTCGACGACGGTCGGTTTTGCAGATGATTTGGCTTTGATAGTTAGGGCCGATGAAGAGGCTGAACTCATGTTCAGTGCAAACGAGTCGTTAAGACGTATATATGCCTGGATGAACCACAATAAGCTAGAACTGGCACCAGAAAAAACAGAAGCGGTCATCATGAAGGGACCAAGAAAAAGGCAAAATGTTCGATTCAGGCTGAAAGAAGCAGTAATAACACCAACTAGAGCAGTTAGATACCTGGGTGTTCTGATAGACGACAATGGTACATTCGCAGAACACCTAAAATCGGTAACTACAAAAGCAGAAGAAAGAGCAGCGAGGCTAGCAAGATTAATGCCAAATATAGGTGGGCCACGCACTTTAAAAAGGAACATCATAGGGGGGGGGGGGGGGGGGGGGTAATATACTCCATTATTCTGTATGCGGCGCCGATATGGTACACTGCATTAAGAAGGGAAAAGTATCGTAAACAGATCGAAAAGGTACAGAGAAAGTTACTAATAAGAGTAATCTGCGCATATAGGACGGTGTCAATTAAGGCGTTGCAGGTCATAGCTGGGGCTATACCAATAGACCTCCAAGCGAAGGAAAGAACGGTCATCCATGAAAGAGCAATCATCGATCCCAGTAGAAAGCGAAACATTAGGGCGGAGATTGTGGATGAGTGGCAGCGAAGATGGCAGGAGGAGAAATCGGTAGGACAATGGACTAAGAGGATTATACCGGACATCAAAGTGTGAATTGGTTGTAAACACCGCCAAGTAAACTATTTCATGACGTAACTTTTGACGGGGCATGGGAGGTTTGGTAGCTACGCGGCAAGAATGGGAAAGTCCGAAACGGACCGCTGCAGATACTGCGAGGAAATAGATACAGTAGAGCACACGTTCTTCTACTGTAAATGGTGGAACAGAATTAGGACCGAAACAAATAGAAAATTGGGACTAACTCTAACAACAGAAAACCTAGGTCAGACGATTTGTGGAAGTCTTCAAGCATGGCGAGCGGTTGAGGATCTCGCAAAAGCAATAATGGAGAGAAAGGAAAAAGACGAAAGAGATCAATAAGAGCAGAGAGAATTGAAAGACCAGTACTATTCTGACGTTATGCCTAAAAGCAGTTCCGGAATAGTACAAGGAGGAAGAAAGAGGGGTTTTAGTCGGAGTAGCGTCCGTCCGACACAACCAGGGTGGACCTGGCGCCAAGAGGTTTCCCCTCTAAAAAAAAAAAAAGGCTACAGTTGGTACCAATAAAACACAACCAACTGTATTGACTGGCAGCTACTTGGTTAGCTACTTAATCTCTCTCCAAGCAAAGCTCGCTCCAAACAACAATAGCTTGCTCCAGATACACAACTCCAAGCAAAACAGCTCCAGCCAAAAATAATAGCTCCTGGTAAAACTGGCTTCCAATAAAAATGACTCCCCGGAAAACTGGCTCCCGTACAAAAAAAAAAACCTGAAAGAGAACAAGCGCTAAGTATGCATTCACTTACTGCAATTTCAAGCAGCTCTTCTTTCAGAACACTCCCAAATCAATGAGTATTTAAAAATAATAATATTCGTCGTCTTGCCAAAATGCGAAGGTTATTATGACCTTATCATCTCACCCTACAGGTGAAAGACATAAAATACTAAGAAACTGACTAATAATATAACCACTGTTTGATATTTCAAGAGTTCAGACCCCCAGGCAAGAACAAAGCTTGTCCATTTATGTCATTAGTATTAAATCTAAATTTACTAAGCTTATGTATGACTTTACAAGTTCTTATAAGCAAAATTTAAAGTAGAAATGGAATTTATCATAGATTATATACAACTTTATACAACATTATACCCTATTATACACTACGGGTGCCCATAAGACAAAGGAACAGCTATGAGTGTTCGACTACAATATGATACGAGAACGGTATCATGAACTATCATTCAATACGCTTATTTTCCCCAGAATATTACTTCTTGTAAAAATAATGAGTATAAATAAATCATACTTTGCCTGTTCCAGGCCTAAATTATCTTTTGTGTAATGATATTGCATGATATACGTGCAAGAATTAATAAATTTTCAAAAGTAACACTCTCTATATAGCAATATTGTGCAGTATTTCAATCCCCTCTGAGACCCGTTAAAAAAAACTATAATGAAATTACTTCTACTCTGATAAAATAAATCCCCTCTGTACAGAAAATAAATGAGTATGTACAAAATATAAGATATGTATATTTATTTACCTAACTACTTAGGGTTTTTCGATGGTAATGACGAATTGGGGAGCAAACGCTCTCTTCTACAGACATTCCTCGAAGAAGGGAACGGCGTACTTTGTTCCAGAATACACTGCACGTGGCGAGTTACTAATCCAATCTTGACTTTAGGCAAAAACCAGCCCATCCACAGTCAAGCCATAAACTAGAGCAACCTAGTAACTTCGCCACTTTATACCCGAAATATAAGTATATAATCCCCTATTTAGGGCGAATTACAAATTCTTAAACTTTTATCAGGCGAACGCACTACCTCCTAAGAAGGTTTTCTGAAGAAAGAGGACGATATCGAGCCAAAAACGAGTACCTAGGTCCTGGAATTCGATGTTAAAAAGCTAGCAAAAACTCGAACCATAAGCCCGTTCCACACTGTCCTGTAATCAAACGCAAACTACAGCAGCCGATGTCGCCAAATTTACTAACATCTACAATATGCAATGAAACGTATCTAAGGCTGTATGATATTATACATTGCTGGTAGAACAAAGAAATCCAACGATGAATCCATCATAAACACTGACCAGGCAACCAGCAACTCCCTCGTTCCGGCCGGCGTCATTTACAATCACTAACATCCAATCTGTTCAAGGCATAAACGTACCTTTAGCTCCAGTTGGTTTTTTTCCTTGCTAAAATCAAGCAGCAAGCAAAGTAGTTCGAGCGACGTTGCCAAGTTACGGAATATACGCATTTAATAACATATCTTGACTGCGTATTTTTAACGCGAAAGCACAAAACAGTCGTTTAATCAAAACTGACGATAGCACATCAATTAATTATGTATTTTCCTGTTGACCTAAATCGCAACCACGTAAAAAGTACAGGGCGACCACTTTGCCAATTGCACATCCTGGCAACGTTCCAAGAATAACCTTTTCGTTAAACGTTCCAAAGTGCATTATATTTAACGCGTCCGTAGGCAACCAACAATTCTTTTAAGGTATACTTACGCCGAAATAGGAAATTAGTCGCAAGGTGTTAAGGGTGGAATCATTGACTTTATTCGACTTCTATCTGTTACATATTCGTGCCAAATTGTTATGTAACAGTGTGGGTTAGTTTTGGTTTGTTTGCATTGGCTTTGGTTAGTTTGGGTTAGTCTGAGTTGGTTTTGGTTACTTTGGATTAGTTGGGGTTAGTATTGGTCAGTCTGGGTTAGTTTTGCTTAGCTTGAGATAGTGAAGAGATAAGCGCGCGTAGCGCGCTTGTTTGCGCTCTTATTTTCTTACTTTGTTTAATTTAAGGTTAGTTTTGGTTTGACTTTGATTAGTTTGGGTTTGTCTGGGTTGGTGAAAAGACAGAAAGAACCTAGGAAGCCCGCTTCCTGAAGTAGACCCTATACTGGCAAATCCCTTCGAAAGAAGAAGCTCAATCCAGAGAACGCCTCCACAAACACCCGAAGTAAACATCAGTATCATAGTTGAAGATTCACCTCAACAGATAAACAAAAGGAAGAGGACGGAAGGAGCACTGGCTGAAGAAGACCTGAAGAAATCCGAAAACAAAGAGGTGAAATTTCTAATAGAAACTCTGGAGATGTTTAAAAAATTCGCAAAAGACCTGAATAGTAAGATAGAACAGAACACAAAACGAGAGATTAAGGATCTAAACACTAAAATTAAAAGGCATATTGACGCTATCGAAAGGAAAAAAATAAAAGAATGGCTACATACACCACAATACGAACCAACAAAACGCATAACGCATGACACGGACATTCAGACAGAGGAAAAAGCAGACGAATCCCTCCCTCAAAAGAAAATGACAGTAGACCAAGGAACGCAAACTGAAACATGGGGCAGAAGGAGGGAAGAACTCTCTAACCTAGAAGCTTGCTGTGATATTAAAAGCTATCAACAAATACAGAACAAAAAATGGAAAATCGACCTGTATACAAACACGGAAATAAAAGTGGGCAACCCTCTAGATACCAAAGATACGACTGTCAAAGTAGTGATGGTTGAGCCGGACGACAGGGCCATGGAGAAGAGTATCCAAAAACTATACAGAAATCGTTATCCAGAGCTGCAAGAAATAATCGGAGACTTCGAAGTGATGGAACGATCGACGAATATAAGATGCAAAGAAATAGTAAAAAACACCTCACAGAAAATCATAAAAATGGAATTGGGAGACACAGACGAAGACCTCTGGGAAAAGATGACAAGAATCAAAAAAGAAACCGAAAAAGACGAATTCGTGGCGATCCACCATATACGACGCATTAGTGTGGAAAAGTTAAGAAAGATGTGCGAGGCCATCTACCACGAATCGAATACAACCGTAATAATTTATACAACCGATGGCTATATGAATCAAATCAGCACAACAGCAACAAGAGAACGGCCAACATACGCCGTAGTTGTCGAAGACAAAAATAAAGACATTAAAGAACTAATAGGATCTATCAAAACTCAAATTAAGAACAACGCAGCTAGCCAAGCTATAAGGACAATGCGAACCACAAAAGAAGGAAAACTTTTAATAGTTACTGACAAGGACGATAAAGCAATCAACCAGATTAGGGAAGCAATCAAACAAGTCTCGAAGGACATAAACGTCTGGACGAGCGGGTATACGAGTGATATGGAAGCGATCCATATTAGAGGCATGGACCCAACAACAACAACAGAGGAAGTAATAGCTGCAATAGAAGCTAAAACGGGAGAGCTGCAAGACAAGGACTACAAAATAGGAAATTTCAGGCCAAACCGCAATAACACCCTAGCAGTGACACTACAACTAAAAAAAAGAGAGCGCAAACTTGATAACGCAACAGCGAAATATTCGAATCGGCTTTGTAAACTGCACGCTGGAGAAGAGGCTAAAAATTGCCAGATGCCAGAAATGCTGGTCTTACGACCACAACGCAGAAATTTGTAACGGCCCAGATAGAAGAGGCCACTGCTTCAAATGTGGGGAGGCAGGACACGCAGAGAAAGACTGCATAAGCCAGGAAGAAAAATGCCCGATATGCAACAAAACCGGACACAAGGCCGGCGCAGGTTTGTGCCCGGCTTTCCGCAAGGCTCTCTCTATAACAAGACGGATAGCACAAAACAACCACTCTTCCCAATAATGGAGCCCCACAACAGTAATAATCCAGGAAAATCCCCCCGAGGGCGACGAAATAATAAAGAGGAAGCGTCATCACCACATGCAATGGAGAACAATACCAAAATCGAGATATTGCAGTTAAATCTAAATAGGTGCAGGGCAGCGCACGATCTACTTCTCAAGACCGTAATAGAGGATCAGATAGACATTATCATCGGACAAGAGCCAAACAAAAAAATCCAAACTGACTACAGTGATATAAACTGCGATTCCTTCATAAATGTAAACAGAAAACACCCTTTAAAAAAAGCGGTCAGCGGAAAGGGGTTCGTAATCGTAGAGCTGCACGTGTGCATGGTAATATCATGCTATTTCTCGCCAAACGGGAATGTTGAGGACTTCTCACAGTTACTGGAGGACATCGAATCGCATATAAGAAATTCAGGAAAAGAGGTTGTAATGGGAGGTGACTTAAACGCCAAGACCCCGATTATTGGCTCAAAAAACACAAACCAAAAGGGACGAATCTTTGAAGACTGGATAATGACAAACAACCTAATAATTATAAACGAAGGAAACACCCCCACCTTCAGCAGCGCAAACGGAAGCTCAGTTATAGACTTCACTGCATGCACAGAGAAAATGTGTGAAAAAATCAAGTCCTGGAGGGTAGACACAACTAAAGAAAATTTGAGCGACCATAACAGCATAAGATACCACTTTCAATTCTCACCACAAATAGAGCATAAAAACTCATCTCCAAAACAAACGGGATGGCATATAACACCCGAGACTCTGGCCACCTTTGCCACTGAGTGCGAGGGAATGTTCTCAAACGTCAACGACATAACTCCAAAAAAGCTAATAGAATGCCTCTCCAAAAAATGCAACACGCATTTTCGCAAAAGAACAGAGGGTATTGGAAAACACACGCCGGTATACTGGTGGAACACGGAGATAGCAAAGAAAAGATCCTTTTGTATTCAGGCAAGAAGAAAACTGACCAGAGCGCGAGCGAATAGCGGGGTGACTCAAGGACAGAGAGAGGAATTGGAAACAATTTACAGAACAGGAAAACAAGAATTAAAAAAGCTTATAATGAATAGCAAGAGAGAAAAATGGAGGCAGCTCTGCTGCGAATTAGACGACGACGTGTGGGGAAAGGCGTATCAGATAGTAACCAAGAGACTCAAACTCAAAAATAGGTCAATACCAGATGACGAAACCGTAGCGGAACAAATAAAATTATGCTTCCCTACGCACAAAAAAATAATATGGGAAAACTCCATCATAAACGAAAGTGAAATACCACCTCTCCAACTAGAGGAACTTACGGACGCCACTGGACAACTCAAAAAAAGGAAGGCACCGGGTCCAGATGGAATTGCGCCTGAAATAGCCAAAGTATGTGCCAAGGAGAACCCAGAAACATTTCTCGAAGTCTTCAACAGTTGCTTGAAAAAAGGAGAGTTTCCCGAAATTTGGAAAACGGCCAGACTAGTACTGATCGAAAAACCTAAAAAAGCGACACTAACAACAACCAGATACAGACCGCTATGCCTCATAGATAGCACAGGAAAAGTATTTGAAATACTAATTAAAAACAGATTACAAACCGAGATGGGAGAAAAAAATCTAAAACATGAACATCAGTATGGTTTCACGAAGGGAAGATCAACCCTGAGCGCTATCACGAGAATACAAGATATCGTCCAGGATATCAAACGGAAAGCATACAAGAACCAAGAGCTATGTGTGATGGTGATGATCGACGTGCAAAACGCCTTTAACTCCGCACCTTGGAAGCAGATCATCAATGCTTTAAAAGAAGGAAACATATCGGATTATCTGGTAAAAATTGTTCAGTCATACCTCAGCAATAGAAAAATTATCGCCCCAAATAACAACATGTTTGAAATGACTTGTGGAGTCCCTCAAGGCTCCATTCTAGGACCAATACTATGGAATATTCTATACAACCAGGTGCTTTGTTTGAAAACAGAAAACGGAGTGAACCTGGTGGCATATGCAGACGATTTGGCCATAGTCGTAACGGCCAAAACTACCTCTAGTCTAGAGGATGTTGCAAGCCAGTTTTGGCCTTACGTCGTTCCATATTTTGGGAAAAAATCATTGTGACAATTCGGTTGCAATGCGATGATTTATCTAGCTATATTTTTGTATGTATTAATTTTACGAAAACTTAATATATAAATATGCCTTCACCACCTTGTCCACAATTCGTATAGATGACGTAGGTACGGTAAGCTGATTTCAGACTTGCGTGAAATCTCATGGGAAAGTATATCGTGGAGCAATAATATAACCTGAAATTTGGACCACCTGTAAATTTAAACGAAATTGCGGTTATTATCAGTAGTTTTGGCGGCAATATTGAGCGCAGGATCCAACGGTTACAGAGTGGCAACTTAAGGGCAAAATACTGAAGATTTCGAGACTCTTCTTTTCTCTATAGACATAAACGTCGATACTGGGAATTATTAAGAAATTTTATTTTAAAAGGTTTTTGAAAGGATTTATTCAAAAAGGGTTATTGAAATCCATCACAAAAATATCAGGCTATTATCGTTCTTAGATTAAATCATGTTAATAAAAAGAAATTTCGAGTTTGAATCTATTTTCTGGTCTTTATGCAAGTCGCTGGTTCGTTCTAAAATTTAGCTAGCCAATTTAGCTGTACGTTCATAGTTGGCACACATGTTCGATCCCTTCTCCTTGGAGTACTAAATTTAAAACGGGGAAAAAAGAGGCGTGAGAGAGGAAAAGAAACGTTAGCGAAAGTGTGCTGTGCATCTTGTGGGAAAAAGTGGAAGTTTTGCTTATAAAGAGGATAATTTCCCACAAAGTGGTCCTCAAAGGCTTCTAGGTTTGATAGAATCTTTGTTGTGGAGTTGATAGTGCTGGAAGATAGACTTCAACGGCCATTTGGACGAGTTTTCGCTTGGCGGATTTCAAGCAGACACTTCGTAAGTTTTCCATTTTCCTTTGCAGCCTTTAAAATTATTGGCTAGTATCAACAATTTTCTTATCTATCTTTCCGGTTTTATTGCAGTAGTTAATTCCTTGCCAGTTTGGGAATCCTGCTGGTAAAGCACCCTCTGCTTTCCACTCCAGGGGTAGTTGCGCCCTCGTCACTTATCGAGGTAAGATCGCTATAATTTTCATGTCCATTTATTTCCGTCTTGAATACCACGATATTGGTTGAAAAATTAAAATACAGTTAATATGATTGAGGACTTATACCAGTGTCTTCTAGGGTTTTTTTTTCCTGGAGCCTTCCATTGTCCACCTCTTGTTGAGGGAGTTTGACCGCGGAAGCTGATTGCGGGGAGCCGTGGGGTCACCCGATCGAGGCTAGGCAGAACACCCTTTCAACACCCACCAGAATTCAGGGAAGTTTATTGTTGAATGTCTGTGAAGAGTGTAGGCTAGATTATCCCATCAGAACAGTTTTGCAGAAGTTTTTTTGAAAATTATTTAATAGTAATTTATATTATATTTATCGTTCAAGAAAAAAAAAACGAAGTATAACGTTATACCGAACATTTCGAAAAACAACCCCCTCACCAAAAATTAGAATTAAGAGTCAAGAGTCTCATATGGAAGTAGGATTTATATAATTAATTAGCTTATGTATATTGTCTATTTAAATAGATTTGATTATGTGTGTTATTTATTTTGTCATTACGACCCTGAGATTTAATCTGTGACAAGGACAAAGCTGAATACGCTGTGAAACAAGTAGTCGAACACCTAGAAGACATGGGCATAACAGTGGCAAAAGAAAAAACTGAGACAATCTTATTATTAAGCAAGAGAAGAATAAGCCACTTACAAATAAACATCCAAGGAACAATGGTAACAACGTCGCAGTGGTGAGGTATCTGGGAGTCACCTTGGACAAAAACCTACGCATGACAACGCACATAAAAAAGATAGTCGATAAGGGGTGCCAGATGATGAATCTCCTATTAAGATTAATGCCAAGAACAGGGGGACCAAAGACAAGGAAAAGAAGGATAATCGCCTGCACTGTGACATCAGCGATCCTGTATGCCGCACCAGCATGGAGCCACGCACTTAAATTCAAACACTATCGAGACCTCTTGAGCAGAGTCAATAGGAAATTATCAATAGGCATAACTACAGCATACAGAACAGTAAGCACAGCTGCAGCGGAGGTCCTGGCTCGATTACCTCCAATTGACCTCTTGGTCAAAGAGAGAGAAAAAATACACCAAAACGGGAAAGAATACAGGGCTGAAGCAAGAACAGAACTAATGATTGAATGGCAGGAAAGATGGCAAATGTATAATGGCTGGGCAAAGACGTTCATAAAAGACGTCGAACAGTGGACCACAAGAAAGTATGGGGAGCTGGATTATTACACAACACAAGCTTTAACAGGACATGGAACTTTTGGCACATTTCTAAAGGACATAAGGAAGCAGGAAAACGATGAGTGTTGGTATTGCCAAGACAGGGACACACCTGGTCATACAATATTCTACTGTCATAAGTTCGAGGGAATTAGAGATACGGCCGCAGAAGCATGCGGAGTAAGGTTGAACGAAGAAAACATCGCTGAATTACTGCTAACCAACGAAAAGCACTGGGGATCGATTATGGAAATGCTGAAAAGTATAATGAAGGAGAAGGGCGAGGAAGAGAAAAGACGAGAGAGAGAAGAGCAAAATAGGGAACAGTACTAAGCGCAGACACAAATTGGACATTCGGTATCACCTAGCGAAGTTTTCCCCTGACGTAATGCCTGCGGGCGGTTTCCAGGGAGCGAAAAAATGAGGAGTTTTTTTTTAGTTGGTAGGCAAAGGGACCACTCTTTGAATCCAACACTACCCGGGCTGTAGAAGATCAAGCCAAGACAATGAAATCTCTCCCCCAATCAATAACGGCCGGGTGTCTTTGGAAGATTTCTTTCTCCTCAAAAAAAAAAAAAAAAAAAAAAAAGGTTGGTTTTGGTTAGTTTGGGTTAGTGTTGGTTAGTTTGGGTTAGTGTGGGTTGGTTTTGCTTAGTTTCAGATAGTGAAAATACAAGCGCGCGTAGCGCGCTTGGCGCTGATTTCCTTACTTTGGTTAATTTAGGGTTAGTCTGGGTTAGTTTTGGTTCGTTTGGCTTTGGTTAGTTTGGGTTAGTCTGGGTTGGTTTTGGTTACTTTGGGTTAGTGTTGGTTAGTTTGGGTTAGTTTAGGTTAGCTGTGGTTTGGCAAGCTGCTATTCTACTTTTTGAAATATGTGGAATTTTTTTTCAACTTTTGGCGTCAAAAGTGCTTTGCGCAATATGTAACGTGTCACAAAATACTTCTAATAGTGTCTAATACATGTTACACGAAAATAAATGGCAAAATTCGAAAGGGCGCTAAGTAAAAATTTACCCTTTTCTACGTTATCTACAAGGTTAATTTGGGTTAGGTTGGGTAGTTTGGTTGAGCCCTCGGAGCGAGCGAAGAACGAAATATTAGAACAACACAGCCAAATGCGCAAGTCCGAAGGTCGAAAATTTGGTCTAGGTATGTAGATGTGCGTGTTCCGAAAGTTTCATATTTTTTAGGTTAGAATGTTACTATTTTTTAATAAAAAAAATCCTCCGTCCGCACTTTTTTATAAAGAATCACTCTCTATAACATAGAAAATGTTCTTATTTTTACCAAAAACTTCTTAATTTGTGTGACGCTAAAGTGTTATGAACCCTACATTTTTTCTAGAGATATCATTTTTTAGTATTATCAAATAAATAAAAAAATATATTACTTACATTGTGCACAGCTTTCCAGGGTAAAAGTGGCCTACCAGCATCTTTTTCACGTGTGAAATAATGCACTAATTTTAAAATTAAAGCTTGCTCTTTCTCACTGAACCGGTGGGGCATCTTAAAACGATTTTTATTAGCAATTATTAGCGTAAAACACAAACCAACTACCAACAGATCAATAAATGAATTAAATCTGTGGGCATTTACGATAATTGTAGCGGTATCTACCGGTAGGTATACGGCGGTAATCAGCTGATTAACCTCGATACGTTCCGGTAAATGGTAATTGTCGAACGGAAACGGTGCGGATCGCGAGTAACCTTAAAAAAATGGATTATAAATATATATTTATCTATGATTATAATGAAGAATAGTAAACGTCAAGCTATCGCAATCTTGGCTACTTTTCAAATATTAGATAGTAGTGATTCGGAAACTGAAGGCATTATAAAATAGTTTCAGTTTCAATGCAGAAAACATAAAAGAAGAAAAAATTAACGTGTTTTTATTGAAAAATATATTGAAAATGTTGCTTTTCGCTATATGATGTTGAAGGTATTTTAATTATTTCTCTCTAAAAATGAATGTAATAGTAAAATTATTTTCAGAGTTTCGAAAGTATATAAGTAACAAACAGACTCGCAGGCTAAATTTGTAGGTTATGTCAATATAAGATGTAAATAAACCGACATGTACCGACACAAATAGCAGATACATAAAGTTGGATCGCGGTACATGTATCGGTAGATTCAATTGAATTACAGAACGCGGTTGGTTAATGGAACACAAATTAACGAACGCTCAGATACATACCGGTAGATACCGCTCCAATTATCGTAAATGCCCTGTTATTTTCGTTGATATTTTGACATTGACGCAAATCGATGTCAAAGATTCCAATTTGACGGACCAATTTAGTACATACGTTCATTGCATAAAGAAAGATGGAATGATATGACGTAACAGCGCAATAGACTTGAACGGACTTTACGTCTAACCAGAAAGTGCGTGGGTGGTTCTAGTAGCGTGGTTAGAGTTGGAAATGCTCTGTCAACCCCTTTTTTGATAAACACCGGACTTAAACAGGGAGATGCTATGTCGCCACTACTGTTTAACATTGCTCTGGAAAAGGCAGTGCGATCAGCCCGCATTGATATGCAAATGTTTAGCAGATGAGCCCAGATTACTGCTTGCCTTTACGGATGACATTGATATAGTAGAGAGAGGCACCATAAAAGTGAAGGAACAATTCATTAAACTAGAAAAAGAAACTAAAAAAATGGGTCTTAATATCAATGAAATAAAAACCAAGTACATGTGTGTCACCAGGCAAGATCAATGGTCGGTGCAAACAAATTAATTTTCTAATTTATTATGACCACAAAGGTGGGGGTAGCAATTAACAGTATAATTAACTACAAGCAACTTTAGTGTACTGTATTAAATAGGGTGGTGGGGGTTTTATACATAAATTGTGAATTGAAACTAGGTAGGTAGGTTAGCTGAGTACTTTAATAATGCAAGTGTAAATTGCATTTGAATTTAATATGGTGAATATATATAATTTATATACAATTTCTAAGTTACTTATGCATTCAATCATTCATACATAAAACTAAATATGCAAAACATGTTACTTTTCCAGATATTTAAGGAAATTTATATTTAAGAATAAAACAGTGTCTTTCCTGAATTTAATAACTTTTATATTTTTAACTACTAACTGTTCCTTTCTCACGAAATATCTTAATCTACTCTTTTCTCTACTTCCCTCCAACCAGGCAGGGATCTGACCTCAAATCCTCAATTTGAATAGTACAGGCATGATTTGAACTACAAATTTGGTCCCGCCATTTTACTGCTTCTCTTCAACTACAGGTAAGCCGAGACGCTACGTCGTTTCTGGCTTTAAGGAATTGCGTAAAAACGCCCAAAAGAGGTCTTTGTCCAAACTTGAACAATGATAACAGAGGTACAATAGATATTTTCTAATATCTGTGCATACAAACGGAGAAATTGCTTAAATGGCGCGAAAACAGGAACGAGCACTTTCGCTGTTATTCGGAATGAAAGTTGGAACTGCACTGTACTAGAGAGCGGTGACTCGACCGATCTAGCACGCTTGAGTGTTGCTAAGGCACTGAAATATAATTTTTCTATCGTTAGGCGGCAAGACCAAATAAAGTAGAGATTCGCGGGATGATAAGCGTGGGTTTCATTTGAGAGGGTGAAAGCATCTTCTTTCTTTCTTTGACACACTGCTGTTTACAGAATACTGACGGAGACAAGGATATATTAAATTGAGAACGATTCCAAACGAATTTCTTGATGGTGTGTCATTTCGCTTGATTCGAATCATAGCATATGCCGGACTCTATTATACCGAAAAACCAGGTTCGGTCTAAGGGATCGTAATGAAGAACTGAAATATGCTGCTTTAAATACACAAATTGGGTTGTACCCGGAGTGAAATAAATCTATTTTGAGTTTAATTACGGTTCATTCATACTACAGACATACAGGGTGTTATCACCAAACTATACGGTGAAAAACGCTAGTTTATACACCTGTTGGGGAGTTTCCCCAACAGTCAAGGAGGAAGGATAAGAGACAGAATTGGTCAAAATGTCGCAATAGGCGAATTTAATTTTGAAAGAGTTCAGAGCTTTAAATACATAGGCGCCACGCTAAATGACGATAATGACATACTGGAAGAAATCAAGACTAGAATACTTAGTGGAAATAGATGCATGTGCGCCCTAAACAAAGCCTTTCAAACCAAGAATCTGTCACGAAAATCCTAGGTTCTCCTGTACAGAACGGTAATTAGACCTATCATCATCTACGGAAGTGAACCATGGACACTGACAAAAGCGTGTGAGTATAAATTACTGTGTTTCGAACGGAAGATTTTTGAGAAGAATCTTTAGACCACTATTCAACCCGGAGACGCAGATATATCGCATAAGAACTAATCGCGAACTAAATCAACCCTACCAAGACCCAGATATTGTACGTGAGATAAAATCCCGAAGGTTACGTTGGGCTGGACATGTATAAAGACAGTCAGATGAACGTTTAGTAAAACTAGTGTGGCAAAGCAACCCACAAACAAGAAGGCCTCCCGGAAGACCAAGGCCAAGATGGCGCGACAACATCAAAAGCAAAAGCGACCTCGAAGCTATGGGGTATGAAATGGGTACCCAACTAATGACGAACCGAGAGGAATGGAGGCAAATAGTCCGGTCAGCCAAAACCCACTAAGGGTTGTAGTGCTACGGAGTAAATAAGTAAGTAAGTTTTTCAAAAGTAGGGAACAAGACAACAGAGAATTTATCTATCATAAATGACTCGTGCTCTGGTACTGTCGACGTGAGGCCGGATACTCTGAATGCTTTTTTTGTTCTGTGGGAAAGAACGACTTCTAACATGGAGACTGGTGGGGTCCCTTTGAATTATCTTAGCGCGGTGAACGTGTCTTGCAGTTCTTACTTTCGCCCCGTCGATGTGGCTGAATTGAGGAATGTATTTTCGCAGATCAAGAATAGAAATTCTTCTGGGTACGATGTAATGTCCATTGGGGTATTTCAGAATCTTTCAGAATCAGCTTTCGATTAACGTTTCTTTTCAGACCAGCGAATTTCCTTCCTGCTTGAAACGGGCGATTATTATCCCTTTGCATAAGGGGGGGTGACTGCGAGGATCCATCTAATTTCCGTCCTATATCACTGCTTGTCACCCTTTCGCAGGTGGTTGAGAAGCTAGTAAAATCGCGGCTGGTTAATTTTATATCGGCATTTAACGTTATAACCAGCTCCCAGTTTGATTTCCGGGCATCTAAGAGCACGAGTGATGCGGTATTTTCGCTTTTGGAGTTGAATTGTGGGGATGTAGCTGCGGCAGTATTGCGATTTTTCAAAGGCTTTCGACTGCGTGGATCGAGAGGTGCTGCTGCGGAAACTTTACCACTATGGTGTACGTGGAACGGCTAATCGATGGTTCGGAGCGTATCTTTTGGGGGAGGGTTCAGGTGAGAGTTGGCTACGATGTGTCTGCGCCCCTGGTGTGTCAATATGGTGTGCCGCAGGGATCCGTACTGGGAGCTGTTGTGATGGTCGATTTTCGGGGGGGGGGGATCACCCTCTTCGCTGACGACACCACTCTCGTATGGCATGCAAAAACGTGTGACAATCTTAGGGAAATTATAACCTCGAATCTATCAAAAATTAAGGGATGGTGTGGTGCTAATTCCCTTAGCCTAAACGTCACTAAAACCAATATACTTACTTTTGGTTTTAATTTTAATGATTTACATATAAATGATCAACATGTCGAAAATAGAATAGAATAGAAAAATATTTATTATGCAAAAAAATACAGTAGTATATTCCCATTACACAAAAGGCAACATTCGCCTGCGCGTTCTTACATGCTACTTTCCTAAAACTAAAGTATACCTTCTCCTACATAACATCATTCCTGGGTAATATGCTCGATAATATGTTTCTTAAATTTGGTTTTAAAGGTTAGTAGAGAGGCGCTAGTAAAAAGATCATATGTTTCTAAATTATTTAACATTTCTATAGCCCTGAAGGCAAATGAGTCCCTAAACTTTGATGTGTGGTGAAGCGGAATATCAAATCTAGTCACATTTCTAAGACTCAATGTGTGTAAGTCCTGCCTAAGTGTAGGTCTATTATTAATTCATTAAGTTTTCAAGAAGTTTCGAAGGAGCACTGTATACAAATAACATGGTTTATGTGAATTATAAATTTTGTAAACAAGGACTGCAAAGTGCAGCATGGCTCTGTCTTTATACTTTAAAATTTCATTTTCTCTGTAAACTGGCTATATGATCAAACTTTCCAATGCAATAGACAAATCTAATGCAGGCATTTTGAACAAGTTACTGAAATATAAGTGATTTAACCAATGTTAGCTTCAGATGCTCAGGCAATACAAATTTAAATTCATAGAGGCTCCTCAATTTATAGTAAACCAGAGCAAGCTTCCTATTGACATGACCCTGAAAGTCCAAAAATTTGTCAAAAAGAACACCAAGATTCTTTGCTGACTCAGCAGCAGGCAGCAAGCATGAATATTTAATGTTGCAAAATTAACTTTTTGTATGTTTTGGCGGCAAAGTCTTATTACAATCTGGAGGAGTAGTTGCTAGTTGTTTTACCAGGTATATTTATTTTCATTTGTATTTTTATTTGTATTTTTATGTGCATTTGTATCTTTCTTCCTATATTTATTCTCGCTTTACTTTTTAATTTGATTTTTACTTTATATTGTATTATATTACTTGATCATATTTTTTATGCATAAGGGACTGCTTTGTCGACAAGAGATTTATTCTTCTTACAATAAAGCACATTTTGACTTTGACGTTGGAAACACTAAATAAATAATATGTCATTTGTTGTCATTTCGTAGATGTCTGGCGCAAGTCAATAAACAACTGCTCCGCCACAAGGTGGCGTTGGCGTTAGACGATCGCGGCAAAATCTCGTGTCACAAAGTGAATCTCTGCTTCGTCTACATGGATTCGGCTCCCTGTATCGCGCATCTGCAGACCAGTATCGAGCAGCAGGAACGAGACCCGGCGAGCGGTTGGGAGCAACGGATGGACATCACCGCCAACGATATCGTAATCCAGGGCAGCAGGACGACCAGGTTGTCCAGGAAACAGGTGAGATTATGCAGTGCGATTAGTGATCGGAAGTGGTTTCCTCACAGTATATATCCTTCTAGTAAAGTTTTTAAATACTAATGAAACTGGGTTAGTTTGGGACTTTCAGCAAAATACGCTGCAACACAGTTTCATCAACAATACCGGACCATAATTTTTGCACTCGGCGCGAGTTTCGTTAACGACGTTAGCATCATCAGGAGGTGATTGGGTATTGTGGATAACACTGTGTTGTAGTTTTTAATATGTTGACGGTCCTTGGAATATTGGCACTATGTACGATACGCTCCTTATTTTTAGTGGTTCTTTTTTTTATTAGACCATCGAGATCTCATTCATAGTCTACCGGGTTATTAACAACATTCTGAATTTTAGTTTTATGTTTAGTGTTTCACTTGTATTAAAAAGTAGCATTCGTAGAATAGTAAAAACTAGATCGGTAGTGTGTAGACGTTGTATTTTTTGGAGTGGTTTCTATTCTGGTATTCGTGCTTCCCTTTGGTGCAACCTAAGGCCCGACGCCCACAGAAGAGACGAGGCGCGGACGTCGGACGGGGACGTGGCGCGGACGCGACTTAATTTAGTTATTCACCATATAAAGTAAAGAGGCAACGCTAATAAGGGAAGTCGGGCCGAGACATGTCTTTACGCGACCGAGCCGCGTTTCTTTTTAGTCTCCAGAGGCTCATTGAAGAGCCGAGACATTTGTTTAAAATGGGCGACTCCGAACTTAACGTGTATTTAATTGAAATAATAGAAAATAAATCGTTTTTATATGATGGCAATAATATAGAAAGATCTTAACCGCGCCTACGTCCTTACCGCGTCTCTGCCACGTCCGCGACGCGTCGCCGCCCCATCTCTTCTGTGGGCGCCGGGACTAAGATGTGCTGAACGTTAAAAATTTTTATTTTAGGTTTGTGTATTTCGTCAAATTTCAAGTTTTTTAGTAGGCATTTAAAATAAATTTAAAATTTTAAATTATAATCTAAATGTCATTTCGAATAATATTTTCTTATAATTTTTTTCTTGCATATATTTTTATAAAGGCCATTTTTCTTTGTATAAAATTTTCAAATAACATCAATTTCACAGGTGTGAGGCAAGTTTTAACTCAAAAACTTTAGATAATTTCTTAATCTTCAGTCGTGCCAAACCTAATGGCAAAAACTAATTAAAAAAATATATGCATCAAACAATTGCCCATATGATGCAAACTTTTCTACAGGCACTGTATAGGTATATTCGTTTTCAAATTTCCAGTAGTTATAATATAGTCTGACAGTGTCCTTATCAGGACATCCTTAGGATCTCCTGACAGGATGTTTTTGAATATAGAACTTTTGGATATTCAGATAGAGTGACATAGGAATAAACAGAAAAAAAGCATGATGTTTACATGCACACAATATTTAAAAATATATATGTGCCTCACCTTTATAAACACACAACTGAAGTGAAACTTCTGAAAAAGATATTAGGAATCGAGTTTGTTTATAGCTTTTTTTCTCAACTTTTGCCCCCGGTTTCGGCACTTTTTTTAATTTTAGTTTTCCATTTTTTTCAACTTTTTTTTGCCGAAAACCGCGTTTTTTTAATTTTTTTTGTATTATTAATTTTTTTTTCTTTATTTCGTTTTATAATTTTTATTAGGTTTCTGAACAATTTTTTCTTTTTTTTATTATATATTTTTTTCTTGTTTGGTTTTATAATACTTTTATTAATTTTCCGAACATTTTTTTAAGTTTTTTCAATTTTTTCCCATTTCTTTTTCATAAAGCATTATTTGTTTCTTCCTATTTTTGCTATCCTCAACCTCGCAGCTGAACTTTGCCTTTTTTCGTCGAAAACCGCGTTTTTTAAATTTTTTTAATTTTTTTTTTTTCGTATTTCGTTTTATAACATGAGCATTTTTCCCTTGAAGAGTAAAATATGCTTATTTTGGGTCTTGCCGAAGCTTGACCCATTTGAGATTACCTCTTACTTTTCGCGCCCGTAGCGTGTGCCATTCATTCATTTCTTCTCCTCGCCACTCCCCTACTCCGTCAGTCGAGACTGCGAATCGTAAACATCTGGAACCGGTGCGGTGGTTGACAAATGTGCAAGCTTTTTTAGTACAGCCTTGGTGGTGATGACCAGGTCTTAAATGGAATGGGTCAAGCTTCGACAAGACCCAAAATAAGCATTTTTTACTCTTCAAGGAAAAAATACTATGTTGGGGTTTGGAACCTTCGGCAATATGCACTAAAACGAAATTTTATCCACAATACCGAAACAGAATTATTGCACTCGACGCACGTTTCGCTAACCATGTTAGCATCATCAGGAGATGATTAAAGCTGCTTTGAGTTTTAATTATCTCTTGATGATGCTAACATGGTTAGCGAAACGCGCGTCGAGTGCAATAATTCTGATTCAGTATTGTGGATAAAACTCCGTTTTAGTGCAAGGGAAAAATGCTCATATTTTGAGTATGTGCTTCCGCTTGACCCATTTGAGAAGTGTTTGTTGTCTGTCGGCACGCAAAAAGAAAAGCGTATTGTAAAAGTAGGGTTTAATAATGCAATTCAATGAAAATAATAATTCTTACAGACTACATATTTAAGGAAAATATATAGGTATGTAAGCAAAAACATTCTAATCCTACCCAACACGTCAAAACAGAACCACTATACAAGGGAAAACCAACTTAAAGGATAATGTCTTAGATTCCACCTGCGTTTTCTCAACCTCTTTAAAATAATATTTCAACAAATATTCTCTATTCTTCCAATTTCCAGTTGCCAAAATCTCGTCGGTCGGTGTATGCTTTTCTGCTCTTTTAGAACCGACCGCTGAACGAATACTTCCCGGGGAAGCATTTATCCCCGCTTCAGTAAAAACCGGTTTAAACCAACCAGCAATAATCGTCTTAGGCGCCGGACCCACTTTACCTTTTGGTGAGATTAATAAGGACGATACTTTTTCCCAATACTTGCGCCTAACGCTAGATACCTCAATAAGCCTTCTGGTCCAAAAAACAGCGTCTAAACATTGGTCATCATTTTTACATAGCTTCCATCCTAACTGACGAGAATTAGCCCTATCCGTTTTAGAACCAAAGGACGGCTAAAAAATTACATACTCGGGAAACTCCTGAAAGCTGTTGCTTCCGATCGACAAAAGTGTCAAATCATGTACGCGCCTCCCTGATGTGATTAAGAGAAGTACAACTAAGTGCATTGAGATTTGAAATAGGCTTTCATTGTTTGGAGCATTTAGTTTAATCTAGTGTATTAAAATGTCAATATTCCATATTGATTTTTAGGCTTTGGCAACGATTTTAATCTTATAGCCTTAAGCATTTGCCTAATAATAGGATGAGCAGACAAGGTGGAAGCATTGAGTGAATTAGCAAAGGTAGTAATTACCGACTTGTTCACCAAAACGCTGTTATAGTCTCCTGACCCCATGTATAGCTGAGGTAGAAAGATAATTCTCGAAGTGGAGGGTCATTAACGGAAATGTTGGCTGTGTCGGCCCATTTGACCCAATTCTTTCAGGGAGCTGAGTACGTTTTCAAAGTTGACTCCCTCCAAGAAGATTGTAACAATTCTATATCGTCACTGGCCCATCCCGCTATTTGATCATTTCACCCTGAAGCTTCCATGCTTCCAAACAAAGAAGCTGCGCGTCTGGAAATTTCTCCCCGTCTGCGCATCTGTTAAGTTTATCTGAAGATCCGGAATCCGGATTGGCGGAGCTAGTGCTCGGTTCCTGAGATCCGATCCCCAAAATACCTTCTCCCACTTGGGGGCTATTACTATAAACACTCCTGCAGCCTGGTTGAGATGTGAAAGGACCCTCGGTATTTATTTATTTAAGCATTTCTGTCTAACAGGAAATCCATTTATAAGACAATAATGTACAAATATAAGTGAAAAATACAAATTAGTGAATAGGTAACAATATTTTACACATTGTGTTAGTTCATAGTTATAATAAATTGTATAATACAAATTCAAATCACAAATTATATAAAAATAAGTTTTTTAAGTTGATACGAAAACCTCACTTAATGACATATGAAAAATATCGAGGTTGGCAACAATATTGTTGTACTGGGCACACATTTTATATATGGGTTCTCTTAGCATTAGATTGTTTGATGCTGATGATAGGTAGAATAAGGTCCTGGATCTTGTAGCAATAGGAGGAACACGGAAAAATAAACAACTCCGCAGATGATCGGAGTCTACCAAACCCCCTAACTAGTTTAAATAAAAATAATAAACAGACATAATTTCGCCTTTGGGCAAGTGACGGAAATCCAAACCTACCAGGCAAAAATGTATGATCGATACCACGAGCAGGGTAAGTACCATCCGTTTTAAAAGCGAGATATTTCAAAAACCTTCTCTGAACACTCAATAGCGTTAATGTATTCTTGATAGAAAGGGCTCCATATTAAGGATGCGTATTCCAGCTTGGACCGTACATACGAATGGTACAATACTCTTAGTGACTGGATATTTTCGAAAGGCTTGCACGTTCGAATCACAAATCCCAGCATCGCTATGGATGCTTCTCTTGTTTTTTGAACATGTGTATTGAAAGAGAGTCCCGGATCAAAGTACACGCCAAAGTCTCTAAAGCTCTCAACTCGTTCCAAGACTGACGACATTATACTATACTGAAATAGAATGGGATTCTTTTTCAAAGAGAAAGTCATGATTTTGCATTTGTCGACGTTAAGGGGGAGCATGTTATCCGTGCACCATTGATTTAGGCTGCCAAGGTCTTTCTGGAGCCTCAAACAGTCCTCCAGAGAGTGGATGGTTGAGAAAAGTTTAAGGTCATCAGCGAAGAGAAGGACGTTGCTGTTAAATATCTCAGTTATGTCATTAATAAACAACGAAAATAGCAGGGGGGCTAGGTTGCTACCCTGCGGAGCTCCACTGGTAGCCTGGAAAGATAAGGATCTATGTCCTCTATGCTCAACATAAAGCTGGCGGTTTGAAAGATATGAGGAGATAAAATTGCATAGTTTTTGATCGAATCCAGAAGCAGCCAGCTTCCTCAAGAGTATCGAGTGATCAAGTCGATCAAAGGCCTTTGAGTAGTCGGTGTATACTGTGTCAACTTGCAGTTGGGAATTTAAAGCGTTACTGGTATATTGCATAAAACAAGCTAGGTTAGTAACAGTACTTCTTGCAGAAAAAAATCCGTGCTGTAGTGGTGTAAGTACGCACCTTACTTCTGAAAAAATTCTTTCATACATCGCCATTTCAAAGACCTTTGCGAACACACTAAATAGACATATGGGTCTGTAGTTGTCGACCAAATCCACCCTGCCCTTTTTAAATATTGGACAGATTTTCGCGGTTTTCTAGCAGTCCGGAAACCGATCATTGTTTAGGCATAAATTGAGGATATAAGAGATAGGCTGAAGCAGGACAAACCTGCAGTCACGTGCCAAAAAGCCTGGCACGTTGTCGGGACCCTGAGTCATTTTTGGCTTGAGTTTGCAAAATGCCTTCAAAATATCAGAGTCCGAGAGCGATTTTATAGATAGATGTACGTTGTTAGAATAGATGAGCGGTTGAAAAGGGACATCCATCTTTGGTGAGAATACACTTTTGAAAAATGACGCAAATGCGTCTACAACCCCCAGAGACCCACTGCATTCAACACCGTTCAGGTAGACGAGGTTTGGAATGCTTTGTTGGCTCCGTCTGGACCGAGAAAAAGACCAAAACTGGGAAGGGTCTGAGCCAATGCTCGCCTCGCAACGGGCAGTGTAATTGCCATAATCAGTATCAATATCTCGTTTTATTTTAGCTCTAAGAGTACGAAACTGATTTAGTAGTTCGGTAGAATTGGATTTTTAAAGTTTTTTACAAATTCGTGCCTTAGATTTAATGGTTTTTATGGTAGCGAAGCTATACCAAACTGGATACTCTCTATTATGGTTAATAAACTGCTCCCGATAAGTTAAGGAAATGTGAAAATTTGGTCAAAATTCAAATGCTCATAACTTTGTTTAAAAATGACAATCTTAGCAAACTCTGCAGCGTTTGATATGAAATTTTCTAGCCTTTAAGATAAGACTAGCGCCAATTATGATAATTCCTTGGCATTTATTATACAGGGCTTAATTTAAAAAAATTTCAAACCGTATACCTGTTCGTAGGAACATTTGGGCATTCTTTCTAAATATGCTTAAGTAAGGTTATAACCTTCTATTGAGACTATTTTAACATCTGGAGTTCATCTTGCTTTTTAATTAAAAAACCGATTTTTTATAAAAATTTGCAAATTCTCATTAATAGCCTAATACTCTTCGGAAAAACTAAAGGATACACGTTTTTCTTCTAAAATAGGTATCTAAAAACATCGCCCTGGAACCTACGTCATCCAAATTTAAATCTTTATAGTACAGGGTGAGTCAGAAATTTCAAAAAAATTAGATTTAAATTATTAAATTGATTTTTATTTAAATTAAATTACAAAAATCTTACTTTCGTATTACTCGAAACACCGCAATCTAGAAACTAATAAGTGGTATAACCTCCATGTACAGGGTGTTCACCCATAATGTCCCCCCCCTTTAACTTTGTTAATTTTTAAGCTACAAAAAAAATAAAAAACAAAATTGTAGGGCTTTTAATGTAGTTTTTGCACACGTAAAGGAAAAGACAAAAAATTGTGCAGTATACAGGGTAGATCAAAAAGAAACATTTTTTTAAATCTAGCCCCCATTTACTATTCGATTTTTCGATTTTCCATAAAATTCTAAGGATTTTTAATATAACACACTATATGCCTATTCCTAATACTTTAGGAGTTATTGACAGTTGAAGTCGCTATTTTGTTTTGTTCTTTTATTTTTTTATGGCAACAGCCACCTAAGAATATAACTTTTTTTTAGCTTTTGAAGTCATTGAGGTGTAAATAGTGAGTTTCCTCAATTCGACCTCATTGCTTCGAGTAGTACTTTTGTAACTTCTGTTTTAAAAATGATTAAAAGAATTATTATTATAATTAAAAATAGCGACTTCAACTGTCAATAACTCCTAAAGTATTAGGAATAGGCATATAGTGTGTTACATTAAAAATGCTTAGAATTTTAGGTAGAATCGAAAAATCGAATAAAAAATGGGGGCTAGATTTAAAAAAATGGTTCTTTTTGATCTACCCTGTATACTATACAATTTTTTGTTTTTTTCTTTAGGTGTGCAAAAACTACATAAAAAACCCTACAATTTTGTTTTTTTATTTTTTTTGTAGCTTAAAAATTAACAAAGTTAAAGGGGGGGGCATTATGGGTGAACACCCTGTACAGGGTAATCCAACGAGGACTAGACAAGGCGATTTTTTTACTTTCCCTGTGCTTTTATAAAAAAACTGAAATAGCCTCTTATGTAATTTTCTCCCGCGAATTCGGATATGTTCAGCAAAAAAACAATTGAACATCAAACAAAAGTGCTAGGGGTCACTTTGATATATTTTTTAAATGGAACACCCTGTATATTACTACATTTTTGGGCTCTCTACAAAAAACTAAACACATTTTGTGTATAATATCCTATACCTATCTTTAGATGTTTACCAAATATTGACAGTTGAAAGTCGGGCATTTTGACACTTTGACAGGCTCTAAAATCTAAACCGCACGAGATCAAAGAAAACGGTTTGCACATTCCTATCTTGGGTTTTCATAAGCTATCGAATGATAGTAACTTTGAATTTAACCGGAGGTTTAAAAGTTCCAGTTGATTTTATTCGCAGGTTAAATTAGAAGTTACTGTCATTCGATAGCTTATGAAAACCTAAGATAGAAACCTGAAAACCGTCTTCTTTGATCTCGCGCGGTTTAGATTTTAGAGCCTGTCAAAGTGTCAAAATGCCCGACTTTCAATTGTTAATATTTCATAAACAGCTAAAGATAGGTATAGGATATTATACACGAAATGTGTTTAGATTTCTCTAGGGAGTCCAAAAATTTAGTAATATACAGGGTGTTCCATTTAAAAAAATATAAAGTGGCCTTATATGTCAGAAAATTGTTAGTGTTTTGTTTTATATGTAACTTAGAAAAAACTTGGGCACCAACCCTATATTTTGTTTTTTTTTGTTTACCTTCATATCTTTAAAAACAAAAAAGTTACAGCTAATCAAAATATTATCAAGATAAATTAAACGCACGGTACAGGGTTATCCAACGAGGACTAGACAAGGCGATTTTTTGACTTTCCCTGTACTTTTATAAAAAAAAAACTGAAATAACCATCTTATGTAATTTACTCCCGCGAATTCGGATATGTTCAGCAAAAAACAATTGAACATCAAATAAAAGTGCTAGGGGTCACTTTGATATATTTTTAAATGGAACACCCTGTATAGTACTAAATTTTTGGACTCTCTAGAAAAATCCAAACACATTTTGTGTATAATATCCTATACCTATCTTTAGCTGTTTACCAAATATTGACAGTTGAAAGTCGGG
>MU184057.1:37940-59285 GCA_016904865.1 Pissodes strobi | reverse complement strand
ATAAGCTATCGAATGATAGTAACTTTGAATTTAACCGGAGGTTTAAAAGTTTCGGTTAATTTTATCCGCATTATGTCTCGGCATTCTGAGAAATGAAAACTTCACCTAATTGAAACAACCACTTAATACACATTACTTATTAGACATTTGAAAAGACAGTTGTCAAAGCGTTTCCATGGTAACATGAAATCAAATGTCATTAAAAGGTTGTTAAAATCAAGACGTCTCCTTAGACGCAATAAAGAAATAAAAATAAAGGCGAGTTTTCCTAAGCAGCGTGTTTTGAATCACCCTGTACTATGAAGATTTAAATTTGGATGACGTAGGTTTCAGGACGATGTTTTTAGATACCTATTTTAGAAGAAAAACGTGTAACCTTTAGTTTTTCCGAAGAGTATTAGGCTATTATTGAGAATTTGCACATTTTTATAAAAAAATCGGGTTTTCAATTAAAAAGCAAGATGAACTCCAGATGTTAAAATAGTCTCAATAGAAGGTTATAAGCTTACTTAGGCATATTTAGAAAGAAGAATGCCCCGATGTTCCTACGAACAGGTATACGGTTTGAAAATATTTTAAATTTGCAACATAGTTTTAAAAGCCCTGTATAATAAATGGCAAGGAATTATCATAATTGGCGCTAGTCTTATCTTAAAGGCTAGAAAATTTTATATGAAACGCTGCAGAGCTTGCTAAGATATGTCATTTTTAAACAAAGTTATGAGCATTTCAATTTTGACCAAATTTTCACATTTCCTTAACTTATCGGGAGCAGTTTAGTTTAGTTTGGGGAACACATTTATCAAGTATCGAATACAATGTTTGGTAAAAATCGTTGCAGGCGCCCTCAGGCGAAGCATAATCTTCCAGACGAGACCAGTCAGCACGCGACAATAGATTATATAATTTATGAAAGTTAGCTTTGCGATAGTTGTAACATGTTTGTGTGTCCGGCAATTCACGGGCCGACAAAAAAAAATGCGGTTAAAGTTCACCAGAGCCGGAGAAAAATGATATCGCAAATATCAACGTTTTTATCGTCCATTGTGTTTGGTATAAACAATGTGTTGTTTACAGCAGAATCTGTGTTCGCAAAAGTATCTTTCTCGTTTTAAAGCTATTAAATAACGATTATCACACAAGACGGGAAGCACACAGAAGCAAAGCACCACCGATAACACACCGTACGAAGAAACAACAATTTTTGATGCATTGAAACAGTCAAAAACAACGAAAAAGCCAGGAGCTAATCCTGCACGCGTGTATCAATCTCAACTGTTCTAGAAGGTATTAAGGTAGGGGGGGGACAGATCCATGCGAGCTCGTTGGTCCACTGACGACTGAAGGCGTTTACGAAGCGGGCCTTCGAGTCGTTCATCATCGATCGAGTGACATACCTGGAGACTACTGCGGACTGGTTGGTTGTAAACAAATCTATCCAAGGCCGGCCCCATTCTTGAAAAATTATTCCTGTCACTTGGCTGGATAGGTGTCAATCCGGAATCTACTTCTGCCGAGAAAGGCAATCCGGAATCGAGTTGTATAACCCCGGTATAAACTGAGCCATAATCTGAATATACGCTGTTCTCGTCGTTTCCAACAAACTTTCCGTTTGACGCAGAAGATCCATCGACCTCGTCCCTCTTTAGTTTCTGATATAAGCGACCACTGTGCGATTGTCCGACTGAATTAGAACAGATTTGTTCCTTAAGACGGGCAAACTCCTTTTCAGACTCATGTAAACCGCATAGAGTTATTTCTTGTGTATGTGCCAACTCCTCTGGGTGTCTGTCCAGACATCTGAAATCAGGCTTTCTCCTAGATGAGCCCCTCATCCCGTATCTGAAGCATCGGTTGCGCGGGTTGTGGTGATTGTTGTTGTTGTTGGTGATCCAAGACGAATCGACTGAATCCACCAACGAATGTCGTCTCTTAGCCGCTCGTAAAGGAGATACCTTTTGTTGGGGCATTGAGAGGAAGTTAAGAACTGAACCTCTGTAATCTTCGATAATGCAGCCGTCCTAACGGAATGACAAATGCTGCAAAGTTCAGGCTGCCTAAAATCGATTTTACCGTTCTCCACGTAACTGCCTTTTGCTCTAATAAATTTCTCAGTTTCTACAGAAGATTCCGTTTTACCAGAGAAAGGGACTTTTGATCTTCTCTGAGATCCCATAAAATTCGCAAGTACTCCAACTCCTGAACTGGGCGGTGAATCGACTTTTTTCATATTTATTTTCCACCCCAGGAAAATAAAGACTTCCACTGCCTAGAGTATCTGAATGCGTAACAAATACGGATTTTGGTGTACTATCAAGCAGTCGTCCAGATATTAATAATTACCCTGAATATATATTATAAGATGGTACTTCTTGGGCGAAAAAAACTGATTCAAGTGCCTCAGGTTGAAAACCGGTCTGCATGAACCATCCCCCTTGGGTACCAAAAACATGTTGCAGATGAACCCTGTTTTGAGATCCAGACTTTTCAATACACCTGCTTCCAGCATGTTGCTTACTTCTACGTCCATCCGCACTGAGCGTTTTTTTTTTTTGGAAACGATGGTACACTTCCTTGGAGAAGAATATTACTGGTGGAGTTTGGACAAACGGGATCCCGTACCCTGCCAAAATTTTTAAGATCCGGTCTGGTGCCCCCAGTGCCCTCCTATGATCGCAAAAATCCCGCAGCTGGCCCGCGTAAGAAGGTGTTTGATAGTCAATATTTAGATTTATGGTCTTTAGGTGCAAAATACTTCCTGCCTGGCGTCGTTCAAAGGAGCGTGAACCCTGAAAGAAAGATCTAAACATCGTCTTCCTCTTCGGGTCTTCAGAACTACTTCGAGATAGAAATTTACGTTTAAAAGTCTGGACTTTGAAACCACTCTGTCGTCGAATAGCCTCAAATTTCTTCTCTTCAAATAAATGGGTCGCAAAAGGTGGGACTTTCTGCAGAAGAGGTGAGTATCCTGAAGACGCATGATATTTACTACGAAGATCTATGACTTCCGCCTGTTTTTCCAGAAGTCCACTGCAACATGTCGTCAGAGGTCTCCCTGAATTTGCACTCTCCACTCGAGAATAAGGATACCGCATCTTTTGCAATATCAGAATGTTCAGCAATCAAAGCAGACATGGCTTCCTGGAAATAGTGCCTTTGTTTGAGAACAAGGTGGCAGAGCGTTCCAAATGACGCATCCGATTTGGCTAAAAAATCACTGTACTTGAACGCATTAACCATTAATTGAGAAAACACAGGGGATGCCGGATATTTTTTCTGCACATCCAAATATCTAACCCTAACCCAAGAGAGCTGACCCAAGCGTTGGCAGTCCAATCCACTCTTTGTCAAGACAGGATCTGCTTAGGAATAGGTGGCTCCTGCTCCTTCGTACGGGAAAAAAAAAATCAAATATACTGACGGAATCGCCCCCTGAAGAAATTAATGGGAGAGGGTGCCAGATTGAACTTCCTCGTCTTCATCTTCATCAAAAACCCCCTCAGCAATGTCAGATGCCACTTCCGTATCCTCTTCCTCAGTCTCATCTGGCTTCGACGAAACGCGTCTTAGAATTGCTTCAAAAAGGTCCTGTGTCTTTTCAAACTTTCTCTCCAGCATATCCATACGAGTAGACATAGTAGGTCCTTCAGGTTGCTCTACTGAGGACATATCTTCCGACGAATCTCCTATTTCTGGGCCCGCTAGCTGTCTAGCGCGGCAAAAATAAATTTTTAATGGTGCTCATTGACTCCATTAATAGCTGGTGCTGTATGTAGTCCCTTATTGTAATTGATAAGAAAGATTGACTAAATATTAAGCCCCTGCAAAAGGGCCAGGCCAACATCTTCATCTTTATCTCCTTATATCGTCTTTCATGAAGGGTGCAACCTTCCGGAAGAAAGGCTTAAACTACTTCAACTGTCGGTATAGCACACCTCAATTTATTGAAGGTTCTCGAATCGACATTGACCTCGTTCGGCGAAAGGGTCCATAGTCTCCACCCTTCAGGGAGGGCCTCGGCAGCTATATCAATTAGCTTGATAAGAACTTCATCTTCCTCTGCCCGAGCGTAAAGCTCGTCCATGGTTGTGGTATTAGGACTAATCGCCATCTAGAGGAAGAACAAGCACCGTAAGAGGTGACTACGCATCCTTAACTTCCAGGCCGAACAGCCCAACTTTCCTTTCCTACCAAATTCTGAGTCCTTCTGCCCAAAATTTGGACCAATCCGCTTAAGTTTTGAACCATTCCGCCCAAATTTTGAGCCCTTCCGCTCAGATTTTGAACGGTTCCGCTCAGATTATGAACCATACCGCTCAAAAGTTGGGCCATTCTGCCTGGTTTATAGGATAGTCGGCCCGAATCGGCGGAAGGGTACAATTCCCTCCCCATTGATGACCATGTGAAACGGGGTCATCGCTTGCCAGATTTTCGATCTGAGGCTCCGTTGCAAAGATATCGGCAAAAAACGTTTTTTTTTTCTTCAAAATCCCCCCTTAAATTAGACCCCGTAGCTCTTCCCGTTCTCCTGAAATTAATTATTGTTTTTCTTCCTTCCTATCTCCTGGCCGAACGGGGGGGGGGGGGGGGGGGGGGCGGGGGGCCGTTTTTTTCCCGGATCCCTCCTCATTTTACCTCGGCTACATGTTCTGAAAATCTCAACCTTCTAGCTATACTGGAATATGCTTAATTAAAGGGGCGTTTCACTTTGATAACCGTTTCAACTTTGATAAGCGTTTCATTTTTCCTGACTTTACCCTTGCTAAAGAAGTTTCATTTAAAGAAACATGAAATTCGCACTGGTTAACTGATAGAACAATCTTTATTGTATATACATTTCATTTTAAATCAACATTTGTTAAGATACTTTGGAAACGGTAAGCCTTTACCTTTAGATATGAACCTTCTCAGTACATTTCTGTATATATTTCACTAGGTATATAGGTACTTTATCATCATAATTTTGTATCTGGCAAAAATAAACCCCACACACAGAAAACACGCTCATACAATCATCTGGTTCAGTTTTAAGCCTTGAATAACAAAATTTTTGGAATAAAAAACAAATTATTACACACAAACATAAAATTGAAAAACAAACACCAGCTGCTTACCTTGGTAAGATTTTTCTCGCAAATAACTCTGGCTCACATTCTAATCACCACTAAACTATTTTGGCCACAAGTTTTTATTTTTTCACTGGAACAAATAACGTATTATTTTGCCTGTTCTCGCAGATCAATATGACCACTGTGCATTGTTGCCGCTGTTTCTACATCGTGGCTCCTTTTGGGATAAATATGGCTGTGATGTAATATAGCAAACCTAAATATGCTCCAGCAAATATTATCTTAAACTAATTTACAATAATTTTTCACAGAGATACCATTTAAAATAGCCTAGGCGACTCTGTATAATGAGCATTTTTCGAATGGAACACTATTTGGAAGTATATTGTTTAAATGAACATTTTTGGAAAATAAATATATTAGTTTAGAAATACTCCACTCAATTTCGGCTATTTGCAAAAAAGTATTCGTAGCGTTCATTTTTCGAAAAATTGTATATTCGTTATTTTTTTCCTGAAATATTATGTTTCGGAAAATATTATTTTTTCAAAAAATTCCCTGCGTTATATGTTTTCGAAAAATATATTATGTTCAGAGCATGTTTTAACTTATTTTATTCGAAATTTTGTAATTTCTACAAATTATGTTGTATGTTGAAAAATTATTTGTATATTTTTGCATTTTTATTATTTATATCAAATTTATTATTTATATTAAACGAAAGAAAAATGTAAAATTGGCAGTCTTTAAAATAACAATTTTTGGATATTCTCTTTGTAAAATTTCCATCCAAAATCTCCAGCTTTTCCTACCACTTCAAAAAATACATTCGGTATTTTTTATACGGGGTGTTATGGAAATAGTGTTTTCATGGCAAATTGTACAGAAGACTTTTACTTAATTAAGCTCAGATCTAGATGAAACATGTCAAATCACATAATAATCAAAAACGATAAATACAACCTCATAGTTGTCGAGGAAAAAAATAAATGCATTTTTCAGATTTTGTTCGAATTGCAGTGCCATGTTTAACCAATAGCAGTTGTACATATTGTTATATGTCACTCCAGCAAACTTTGTCACTTCTATATAACAAAAAAGCAAAGCATATTTGAAAACTTTTTTTGTTTATCGAATGGATCATCTCTTAAATTAAATGACACTATTTTTATACTACCCTGTAAAGTACCCAATAGTATTGTCGCACCGTTATTCTTTCTACTGTTTATCGATATATAAATTGTAATTTCGTTACATAGCTTTTCCAAAATGTTTAATATTTATTAGATACAATTGGCGCGAAAAAATATGTTCGTATTTTTTGTACACCCATATAATAACCGATATTAACCTTAACAATATACAGATATACAACAAGAAGCTTATTAATTCAGAGTAAACATAAACATAAGCAGTGTGACTGTACTATTTGGCCTCCTACTTTTTTTCCCTCCCTCGCTAAACCCGCCCACTATCTCTCTTCTTTTTCTGCCCATCCTCAGGGTCGCTCCGAGCAGCTCTACCTGCGCTACGTACAGAGATGGGGCAAGGACTTTCTACGCAGACGCTTAGACTGGACCATCGACGAAGTGCTGGGCAACCCGGCCAGTCCGAGACACGTGCAGAGCGCGTTGTGTCCCTGCCAATACGTGGAGGACATTTTAGCGAACAAGGCGCACCCATTGGACGAACAGCGAGACTGCTGCCCCGTATGGTCGCGGTTCATGACCCGGCTGGGGATTTATTAAAGTAATTTTTAGTTGTTCTGGCATATGTCCTAAGTCGATACCAGATGCCAACAATTCTGTGTAAATAACAAAAATTCACGTTTTATTTAATTGTTATTACTTATCCGCTTTTAACGAAACTTGACTGATTTATAGCACATCAAAAGTAGCATCAAATTATTATTTCAAGGAAAACGGTGCAGCGTAAAGGCAAATTTACTTTTTAAATAGATTACCGAAATTTTCCAGTTCCTAGGATTTCATAAATCATAATTTTAAATTTTTATTTATTTATTGCTAAACTTCACAAACACCAGTGAGGTATTTACATGCAAAGGACTAAAGTCACAGGCCTAAATAAAAATCCAGACAAAAAAACATGGAACGTAATATCAATAAATTAGTCTTGATGCAGCTTTAAAGCTTTTCAGTTCTTTTATACTTACATATATTTTTGAATTGCCAAATATTAATTAAGTCTATCGTAATGTCAGAAACATACACATTTAACAATTGACACATCTGATGCATTGGTTGTATAAATAAATTCGTTCTTGGGAAGTCCAAGTAAAAAAGTTCTTTTTGAACGAACATTAACTCTATTCACTACAAAAGGCAACTGGCTCAAAATACCAGAGACATCAATACATCCCTTTAACAACATACATAATGTGCACAAACATATCTTAATTCTTCTGATCTCTAGAGACATTCTGCTTAAAATGCTCAACAAATGATCATTATCAAGGCCGCGCTGCGAATAAAAACCAAACTTTCTTAAAAACGTACATTTTAAAAACTATCTCTGAACTTCGATAAACTTAACCCATACATTATATTGGAAGACCATATGACACTACCATATTCAAGTTTTGGCAGTACCAAAGTGTCAAACAATTTAAAACTTACGTCAGTGCTAAAATGCCTAAAATTTCTGACAACAAAGCTCATCGTCCGTTGTGCCTTCTGGATCTTCGTGACAATGTTCTGAGTAAAACACATGCCCGAATCAACCACTATACCTATATCACGTTGATTTCTTACGCGTTTTAATTGGACATCATTGATTCTATACTCGTTGACAAAAACACTGAACACTTACTTACATTTAAATTAATGTCATTTCTGAAACACCAGTTTGCTACATTATTGAAATCGTTTTGCAGTTTATCACAGTCCTCCTGAATAGTAATTTCTAAAAACAATTTAAAATCATCGGCAAACAACATCCACAATATTATTTACAGCTACCAGGAAAAGTAAAAGACCCAAGTTGGAGCCTTGAGGTGCACCCCAGATGTACTCTTGTACAAGATGAATGTAGAACCTTTGATCTCAACATATTGCTCCCTATTGAGCAAATACGATTTGACCAAGTTTACTATATTAGAAGTTCCATTCATATTAGATAAAGCCCTTATTACAACACAGTGCCTTACCCTGTCAAATGGTTTCTCCAAGTCGGTATATATGACATCAACTTGTCCCTTATTTTTTAGAGATTCATGAATATATTGGGAAAAAGCTGCCAAATTAGTAAAAGTTGACCTTTTAGGCAAAAAACCATGCTGAAGAACTGTTATTTCAGACCTGATAGATCATGTCAAATAAAACCACCTCAAAGATTTTAGATACAGCGCAAAGAAAGCTGATTGGGCGATAGTATCTTTGTGAGCTCTGGTGTAGTCCTGCTGTCTTCGGATGTGGTTGATACGGGTGTGTCTGATCACATGAGTCAGATTGTTGAATACCAGGTTGTAGGGAATAGCTCAGGTTTTACTGAATCACATAAGATGTGCAGACTGATAACCCAGAGGGGCCTGTTTGAGTTTCACAACACTGTGAGTGAGAGAACGTGGGAGTTCATGGGAGAGAGTGATGATGTGAATGGAGTGTTTGAAAGGTTTATGAAATCTTTGGAGAATGCATATCTGGGATCCTTCCCTAAAAAATTATATGTTGTAAGATCTGATCAATCTTGCAACATTGGCTGGTTTACTGATGAGATCAGAGGGATACCTGACCACCTAGGATTTCTTGGCGAACTGAAAAGACAATATAACCTTGTGGGTCTCAAACGAGAGTATGACAGTTTCAGGAATTTGTACAGAACTGCAATCCGTAACGCTAAGATTAAAGCAAATGATGGCCTCATTCGTTCTTCTGCAAACACAACAAGGGCTATGTGGAAAATAAATAATAATTATAGAGGTAAGAATATGAAGTCTGTTAAAAATAACCTTAAGATTTTAATGATTTTTTCGCCAATATAGCAAAAAATCTAGTGCAGAATATTCCTGACTCAAATATTGATCCTATCAGCAACCTCGAGAAACCCTCATCACCTCTGACTGTTTTTTTCTTTTTCTGAGGTAACCTTTAATGAGGTCCGAGATATAATAGACAGCCTAAAAAATAAACGTAGTCGTGATCTATTTGATTTTAATGTCAAACTACTTAAATCTATAAAAAATTGTTTAGTAATTCCCCTAATTAAACTTGTTAACCTATGTTTTAAAAATAACATCTTTCCAGATGCCTTTAAGTTGGCTCTCGTTACACCTGTTTTTAAAATGAGTGACCCTTTGATGCCTGAAAACTACTGGCCCTAATCGCTCTTGTCTGTCATTTCCAAGGTTGTGGAGAAGTGCATTCCGATTAAAATTGTTGACTTTTTTGAGAGAAACAATCTGCTTTCTGAATGCCAGAATTCAGAAAGGACAAGAATACTGTCTTGGGAATCAGGACCTAATGTCTAATATAATAGAGGCTTTTCATAAAAGTCAATACAGCTCGGTCTTATTCTGCGATCTCAGCAAAGCCTTTGGTTGTATCGTCCATGGCATCCTTTTCCGGAAACTTAGATATTACAACTTCTGTCAAGACAGTATTGATTTACTGAAATCATACCTTGATAACAGATATCAGTTAGTGAGGGTCGCTGTCGGCAAGGAGTAAAATTACTATTGGAGTATAGGGCTCAATACTTGGCCCCATACTCTTTAATATATATAAATTATCTTCCCTTTTGTGAACCAAGCGGGCCAAGTATACTCTTTTTGCTGATGACACAACAGTGTCTTTCACAGCTGATACCTTGGAGGAGTCGGTGAATGGTTCCATGGTGGCACAAAATGGGGCTGAGCTTTGGTTCCAATCAAACAGGCTTCTATTGAACGCAGATAAGACAAATAGGGTGGTTTTTTCTATGAGAGAATTAAGCAATGTGCCGAATAGTTCAGGGGTGTTGCTCTTGAGAGTTGACCTTGATCTGGGATTGCAGTGGGGAAAGCATGTTGGTGCACTGAGAGAAAGCTCAACAAGAGTCATTACATTCTGTGTCTCGGCTGATATGCTACGAATAACCTATATTGCTATTTTCCGTTCGTATATATCATATGCAACCCTAGCTTGGGGGCATTCAGCTGGGAGGCACAGAGTGTTTGGTCTGCAGAGAAGGGCAGTGAGAGTGATATCTGGGTGGGATATAGGGATGACTGCAGGTATGCATCCGTGTGGCTTGGAGTGTTGACTGTGCCTTGCTTGTACATTCTTGAATATTTGATCTATGACTGTGGGACTGTTCCAGACTCATGAGGACATCCATGGACGCAAGACTCGCTCAAGGCATAACTTAGTTCCTGCTTACTGCTTACTAGGAAGGTGTCGGGATGGCACGGGGTACTGGGCTATCAAAATGTATATCGCAGTACCAGTCTTAATAAGAAATTTACCAGTAGTTGCATTCAAGAAGAGAATGAAGGCAGATTTAATAGCAAACACTTTTTATACATTTGACGAGTATTTCAATTCAGATTTTAGTATATTGTGAGGGTGTATATTATTAGGCTGCATTCTTAAGTGTGTATTTTATTAAATTTTAATCTGTATTTATAACTGCAGATTTTATTTGATTTTTTTTTGACATGTGTAACACTATTGTGACTTAGCATAAATGAAGTATTGAGTATAGAACCATTCTTGTAAACAGGTACCACCATTTAATTGGATACTTTGAAGCTTTGGGGCACAAATTAAAAATAAGGGCCAAGAGCTTGATCAAATATTCGATACACCCCTTTAGAATATATGCTGATACCGCATCAGGGCCCTTACCTTACCCTTCATTTTTCTAATGCCACTTCCAACTTCTTCGCAAGTTATTATTCTATCACAAAAATGAGATTTCTGTTCAAAAACGTCATCATTCACAAAGACATTCACGACGCCCTCAGTTATTCTCTGGTTACCACTATAGGTCTCATCCTCAAAGGAGATCTCCGTCATAATGTCTTCATTTTCTTTCTGGCTTTTTAAAAATGATCAAAAGTTCTTGGGATTTCTTTTCAGGCTTTCTTCGATCACCAACAAATCGTTGTCATGCGCTAATCTAATCTTATACTTCATTGTACGTTTTATATTACTAAATTTACTTTTCCAGAAGAGGGGCTTATATTTTTTATATTTTAATAAATGTCTCTGCTTAAGTTTAATATGTTTGATTATATCTATATTAAACCAAACTGGATACCTTCTGTTCAGCTTTCGGAACACACTGAGCAAAGATGCCCAAAATAATGTCGTAAAACTTGTCAACTGCTATATCAGCATCATTAACATCATTTATGGATTCCCAATTTTGATTTCTAAGCAGATAGTGCATGAAATTAAATTGTCTATTCGAAATTTGCTCACAATTTTCAACAGTAAAATGATTTGAAATAGTGACAAGCAACCCAGGATGACACTGATCAATAAGCAACAATGGGCCATCATCAAAGTCAACACTAAACCCTTCGAATGAGGAAACCAGACGATTCAGAATAACACCATTAGCTTTTTTGTACATTATTCAATTGTTGCACGTCATTAAATCATTTGAAATTAATTAAGACATCACTTGATGACATGTCATTCATGTAACTGGGAATGAAAGTCATTTACCAGACAGCTCAATGTCATCATAAAATCTAGTATACACTTCACACTTACAATTAGGAACACTTATTTTTTACTTTTTCGTATGTAAATTTCCCTAAAAATCAAAATTCTTTAGCTCAATATCGGGCAACGTCAATGGCATTTTCTTCGGCGTTCCATAAATCATATAGAGGACAGGTATGAGGACAACGCTTTATTGGTCTTAACAGGGGCAACGCCTGTTCTGATGCGGTTGTGGGATTTCCAGGTGACCCCATCAAGGTGTTGGCCGGTGGGGTCTTCTTTAAGTGGATATTCAGGAGGTGGGTCCTCCGGAACCACTTTCATAAAACCTTTTCGAGATCGGAGTCTGCTAGGTCGCTGGAACTCACCAAAAAGCGGGTGACGCTCGTCGAACATCTGTTTGAACTTCTCAATGCGTTCAACCACTTTGCGGCGCTGTGATGGGGCTGCGAAACTACAGGCTCTGTAAAGTCGGGGAAGGTTTGTAACTTTCATACACCCAGTTACTATTTGTCACGTTTCATTTAAAGCAACATCAACATGTTTTGCATGACTCGATCTATTCCATACGGCGTATTCTCCTGTCGAAAAACACAGAGCCCGCGCGGTCGTTCTTAGAACCGAAGGGTTTGCGCTCCTTTACTTCCAGTTAACTTTCTTAGAATGTTATTTCTAGCGCTGACCTTTTGACGGGTCTTTAGACAGTGGTACTTATATGTCAAAGTCCTGTCTAGGATAACTCCGAGGTATTTAGGTTCTTCTGTGTATTCCAGCGAACCACCTCTCCATGAAACGTCGAGTTTTCTTGTAACCTCTCTGTTGCGTAGATGGAAAGCAGAAACCTGCGTCTAGGAAGGGTTAGGCTTTAGTAAGTTTCGGTCGTAGTAGTCAGCCATTGTGTTGAGTGCCCCTTCCAGTTTATGCTAGACGCGACGCTTAGAAAGTTGGTGTCTTGCACAGCTATGACCAGATCATCAGCATAGAGAAAATGTTTTGAGTATCCAGGGAGTGGTTTATCGTTCATATAGATATTGAATAGGGTTGGCGCTAAGACGCTGCCTTGGGGCAGTCCATTTTTTTTATTTATTTCTCCACCTGCTCTTTTTGTTACTCATGGTGATGTAAAATCGTCTATTCTGCATCATTGACCCAATCACCCTCAGTATGTTGTAGTGCTTAATTGTTGCATATAGTTTAGTCAGGAGGTGTTTGTGGTTGATGGTATCGTATGCGGCAGTCAAGTCTGCAAGAGCGAATCCAGTGATCAGCTTTTGCTCGTATCCCCTCTCAATATGTTCAGTATGGGCTAAGACCTATCCTGTACATGATGTTCCCGGTCTGAAGCCCGCTTGCTGACGGCTAAGGTTCGTTTCTACGATTTTCGCCATCCGTTTGAGTATCATTCGTTCGTATATTTTGAAGAGATGGCACAACAGGGAAATCGATCTGTAGCTACTGGCTAGTTCTGGGTCTTTAGCTGGTTTGAGAAGAGCTACAATTTTAGACTTTCGCTAAGATTTCGGAATTTTGTGACTTTTGGTGCATTCCTGAAACAGTTTTAAAAACCAGTTTTTTGTTGGTAGGCCGAAGTTTTTAATCTGCTCGGTGCACAGATCGTCTGCGCTTGCGGCCTTCCCGCTTTTCATGTTGTTTATGGCGTCGTTGAGTTATTTTAAAGTGTATGATTGTTTCAAAAGGATAATCTCGTTTGCTTGGTCTCTCTCTAGCTTTGGCGTTCTAGTTGTCATTCCTATTTTTCCATTCTTCGATAGCTGGTGGGAGATTTGGTCAGGTTTGGTGTTGCTGACTTGTTTCCTTTCAATTGGGTGTCATCGAGTTTTTTTAGAAAATTCCATGCAATCTTACTACTATGGTTCATATCAATTTGCCATACTTTGTATTTCCGTCTCTGTTGTCTGGCATGACTCAGCTCCTTATGTAGCATTGAACCACATTCGAGGGTGTCTTGGCTGAAAAGGTCCATTTCAAAAAGTTCTTGATACCTGGCTAGTATCTCTCTGGATTCATTGGAAAGGCCTGGGATATACCGTTGTCTACATCCGCTTGGGATGGTGTTTCTTGACACTAACCTCACCTGTTCAATAAATCGTTCGTAGTTTTCTAGTATGGGCTCCAGGTCACTTATAGCCGAGTCCAGCCAGTTTGAGAAATTCTTCCAATTAGCTTTTTTAAAATTAAACCGATGGAACCAACTATTCCATATGGAATAGTTGGTTACTTGACAGCCGCATATACGTTCATTCCTATTGGTCTGTGTTGACTTTTAGGCACGGGATCATATACTCTTTTAATACATTGGCCTTCCAAAGTGTGGCTAGTGAAACATATATCAGGGTATCGTGGATAAGGGTAAGGTCATATGTTTCTGCTCATTCTTCGACCAGATTTCCGTTTGTATTGTATTCTCTATAGCCTCAGGCTGGGCTATGAATATTATGGTCACCCACGACAAATTTAATCTTCTGGGAGTTGAAATTCGATGGTGGTGTAAAAATACAGTTTCTGCTGGGGCTTGTAAACGGAGGTGACAGTGTAAATTTCGATCTCCACTGTTAGTATTTCGATATTGTTTATGTTTGATGCCCCGACTGAGGTTATTTCTATGTTAGGCTTTATAGGATATTGGGTTGTTTTTGCGTGTGGTCCCTGTGTGCCTCCTGAATGCACAGAATATCGCATTTGTTGATTTTGCAGAACTGGGATAGTATTTCCTGTTTATCAGTCGTAATACCGTCTATATTTATGGATGCCATCGTCAAGGTCGGTTCTGACAAGAACCCTTGATGATTGTTTCTCATGTCGCTCTACGATGTGAGTCGATTCGGTCCGGTGCGGTGGTGGAAGAATTGGCCGTCTAATAAAAGACGTTTCCAGAGGACGCCGGCAATAGTATTTTTTTTTCGTTCACCGTTTTCTGATTTTTAGATACTAATACACTCGTGGAGGCTCCTTCCTTGTCCCCCAATTAGGAACAAAATATACTATTATTTATTGCTTCTGCGCACAACTTTAGCGAAATTTGGCATTTTTAAATTGAAGTTTTCATTATGTAGCACTTTTTTCTTACATATTAGTACATCTAACACACTGAGAGTTAGGGAGTAGTTTCCTGTCTTAACCTTTGGTAATCTATCGCAACACTTCCAGTTACGGTGAGCAAAAGTGAAGATAGGAACAGTTCACTGTTTTATGACGCATCCAGTATAATTAAATATAAATGCATCGCATAGTACTTGAAATAGTTTTTTGTGTAGTACTTATAATGATGGAGGTGTCGTTCTTTGTCATGTTGATGGGACACCCTGTATATAAAGTGTGTTTTCTAAGTACTAAGCAAAAGCTTGTGGTGTCGTTACTTGAAACATCTCGTTTCAAAATGGAATTTTTGCAATTTTTTTGTAATTATTTTTTTAGCCAAAATTGCAAATTATAATCAGCGTTTGACCATGTTATTGTCGCGTTTGATATTAGTTAGTAGAAAACTTGCAATTTTGCTAAAAAATATATTTCAACAAAAATGAATTTGGCTAGCTGTGGAACGAGACGACTAAGTGATATTTGTGTTTGGAAACTCATAATTTGTAACATAATCGTGGTGTAAAGATCTAAAATTATTACTACACACAACTAGAATTGTTTGAATTCAACATTGTTGTGAAATTTAAGAACTTCAGGATTTAACCCAAAAAATTGCATAGAACTTTTTTGATACAGGCTTAGCTGATCACTGAACTGTAAATTAAACTGACAATTGTAAACAGAATTTTATATGTTCAGTTTTAACGTCTAAATTCGTAAAGGAAAGCTTATTCGCTCATGTTTCAAGTTTGCTTTTCCAAAAACAGTCGGATTTAAATGTTGGTGTATTAATTTAAATGTTTTTAAAACGTGTTGCCTCAAATTCCACTCTATTATAAACACTTTAGAAACTAAATAGAAGTTGATAACGTATTTAAAGCACTAAAGGTCACTAACAGCACTTATCTCTGCTTACTAAAGAATATCAACATTTGACAATTTAATTAAATTTTCCAGGAACGAGCCACCCTCCTCTACCTCCGCTATCTGTCGCGGTGGGGCCGCGATCGCATTCGCGGCCTGTTGCAGAGCCCTCCCTCCGCAGGCGGGCGCCACTGTCACTCAGTGACCTGTCCCTGTCAGTTCGTCGAGGAGCACCTTCACTGCAAACCGCAAGGCAAGTTGACTTTGAGGTCTTTCTTCTATCTTCCGGATCAAACCAATTCTTCGGTTCGCGCCGATAACGCTTCGAGGGTGGGTTGTGGTAATCCTTTCAATTGTCATGTACAGTAAGTGAGGTTGAATAATATTATAAGAAGTGTTTTATTAAACAGGGTATAATTGGTTTCGAGGAGTGTCGTAAAACCGCATACGCATTAATTCATTATTATAGTGATGCGAGCTGTTAGCTTACACAGTGGCCTACTTAGGCGGTGTCGCGCGGACCGGCCGGCAGTCCCGGCACCCATGGTTAGCGCGACTTGACCAGCAGAGGCGGCAGCAGTGTCTTGCGTGATTTTTGCAGTTGCGTTCGTTACAACTTTTTGCTAATATAGTCGACCTTATAACTCGAACGTTTTCGGAGATAGCGATTAGGGTACGCACTTAAAATAGAAAATAATAATACTAGGGATAATTAGTACACTGCTTTTAGATGTTTCAAAATAATTTAATGAGATATTTTTCTCTACTTATGTTTCGGCTTGATGAGGCCTTTATCAAGAGTAGTTGAATACTAAAATCTAAATTGTTATACCCTACTAAACCGCCTGACGGTGTTTTGTTTTTATTGTACTGTCAATTATGCAGGTGTTTAAAGAGCAGGTCAGTTGGTCGTTCGTATTTAAAACGTCTGTTTTTTGTGACTTTTGGATTTCTAGGTACTCCAAAAGGGTCAGCCTTTTGCTATTTGTGTCGGTGTGTAAAAGTTTGACATTATTCGTATCTATAAAATGGCTATTTTCTATACAATGTTTTGCTAAGCCAGAGTTTTTAATATTATTATTATATATCTCAATGCCGACTCCAAATTTGCATGATACATGATTCTCATTGACTTTTCATTCATGTATTTACCAAGAACTCTGAAGCTAAAACATATTCTATTTATCTTTTTATTTACAAAATCCACATGTGTATCCCATTTCAGAAAATGATCAATATGGACTCACTTAAAATAAAATCTTGATTTAATAAATTTATTGTATCAGATATTTCATGCCTTGATCTAATCGTTCTAAAAAATTGCACGTTTGTTTTTTTCTGATTTAAGATAAGTTGGTTTTTTGAGAACCAATCTTTTGCCTTAAATAAAGATGTGAAGCACAGGTGAGGTTTTATACATCCCATACTCTACCAGACGAGACTGAGCCTAAGTCAACAAGTCAAATATTTGGGAGTTATTTTAGACAGTAAATTGACGTGGAAGGCACACGTTGAACAGGTGGTGAATAAGACAACCGCGATTATGTGGCAACTAAGGAGAACGGTAGGTAGGAAGTGGGGTTTAAAACCTTACATCCTCCAGTGGCTGTACACTGCTGTGATAAGACCGAGGATTTCCTACGGATCCGTGGTCTGGTGGCCAGCGGTGACCAGAGCCACTAATGCCCAGAAACTGGCCAGACTGCAAAGGCTGGCTTGTTTGGGTATTACCGGAGCATTGAGAACAACTCCCGGAGCAGCACTGAACATCATCCTGGGGCTGCCGGACCTCCCGATCTGGATTGAGAGAGAGGCAATGGCGGCTCACAAAAGGATGATCGACAGTGGCCTATGGCGAACGGACTACACAGGGAAAGGCCATACGACTATTGCCGCCAAAATGAGTAGGGATCTACCCATCATTGCGACCAAAGGCAATATTCCAGATGGCAGATTAAGACTGAGAAGGAATTTCCAAGTGGAATTTCCATCAAGGGAAGAGTGGCTGTCAGGCCAGGTACGTACGCCGAGCGGCGCACACGCATGGTACACTGACGGCTCATGGATGGCTAATACACAGTCATCCGGAGCCGGTGTATACCTAGACAACACTAAATCAGGAGAAAGCACTTCGCTGGGGAGATATGCCACTGTTTTCCAGGCGGAGGTGTTTGCTATTTTGGAAGTAGCAACCAAGGCGGAAGTAACAGAAGGTGTAGAGAGTATATATATTTACTCGGACAGTCAAGCCGCTCTCAGGGCGATCCAAAAACCCAGGGCAAGCTGTAAGCTAGTTCAGGAATGTAGAGACGCCCTAGACAGATTGGCTGTGCACAAGGAAGTAAGACTCAGATGGGTTCCAGGGCACAGTGGCATCGAGGGCAACGAACGGGCCGATGAATTGGCAAGACAAGGCTCAACGAGCCACCTCGTCGGTCCAGAACCTGGTTTGGGCTTAAGTAAAAGGCAAATCTCTCAGGAACTAAATAACTGGGCCTGGAGCAAGACAAAACACAATTGGAGAGGAAAAGAAGGATGCAGACAAGCCAAGGAAATGATTCCAAATCCTGACGGATCCAAAGCAAGGCGACTGCTAAAAAAGAGCCGAGAGGACATCAGGAACTTGGTAGGTATTCTGACTGGGCATGGAAGCCTAAACAGACATCTGCACCTTATCGGCGTGAGGGACAGCCCACTCTGCCTGAACTGCGGGACAGGGGAGGAGTCCTCATACCACTATATAGGAATTTGTGATAGGTGGAGTCGCCTAAGGAGGAAGATACTGGGAGCACCAACACTTGCTCGGGAAGATCTAAAGGATCTGGACTGGGAGGACGTCCTCACCTTTATCAAGGTGACGGGCCGTTTCAGTGCGGGCCGGGTGTTGGAAGTAGCCAGGTAGGGGAGGGCGGATCGGGGATGGTGAAAAGGGACTTATAGGCCTACTTACCGGGCTTCGGCCCCCCCACCCTTACTACTACTACTACTACTACTACTAAATAAAGATGTCATCACGACATTGTTACACTTGTAATAAAGATATATTAAAAAGAAACTGGGACAGACATCTTAATAGTTTACAACATCAAAATAAGATAAAAATATATTGTAGTGATTGTGAAAACGATATTTCAAAAAAATTATGGGTCAAACATTTATCAACTCAATCACATATTAGAAATGCTAATAGAAATGAAAGGATATATAATTCAACACCAAGAAGAAATATACGTCAAAAATATTGCGAAGTTTGTAAAAAAAATGTACAAAAATCAAATTTTGAAAAGCATATTAGATCTAAAATACATAATATAAATATAGTAAATAATTTTGATGATAGTATATTTGAGAAACCAAAAGAAAGAATTATACCAAGTGAAATAGAATCAGCTTTTCGATCTAAATTACGAACTTTATATATTAAAAATGAAGAAGATATTGATCCTTTAAAATTTTTAGAAAATAATCGAAATCGTGTATTGGGTAGAATTAAAAATAAATTGAAGGAATATAATATTAAAACACATTTATATCTTAATGCAACATATAAAAGAGGCCAAGGAAATAATTCTGAAACAAATGTTTTTAATTTTAAAACAGAAAATTAAATTATAACGAGATCAACAAACTTAAATGAATACTATTCGAATGCATCTAACAAAATAATAAGAGAAATGGGAGAATTTGAAGCTAAAGGATCAAATTGGCAATTAAATAGAATTGAGGGACTAGTACTTAGAATTAATACATATATACCATTATTTGGTTCATCTTATATAGAACTTCCACCACAAATTGTTAATAAAAAAGCTTGCATAAATATTAAAAATGATGATAATAAATGCTTTCTTTGGTCAATTTTATCAGCTCTGCATACTCCACAAACAAATCCACAAAGAGTTTCAAAATATAAAGAATATGTCCATGAATTTGATAATGAACTTAAAGACATTGAATTTTCTGTAAAAGTAAAAGATATTGAAAAATTTGAAAAAAGGGTTGATTTTTCTATAAATGTAAATTGTTATGAAAAAGATAATATTTGTCCATTAAAAATTGTAAAACAAGAAAAAGAAATACATATTAGTTATTATTTTTAACAAATGATGAAACTAATCATTATTGTTGGATAAAAGATTTATGGAAATTGGTTGGTTCTAATATTACAAAAGACGGTCACAAAAGAATTTTGTGTAGAAGATGTTTAAATCATTTTCAAAATAAAGAAAAACTAAATGAACATAAAATATATTGTAATACGAATAAAGCAACAAAAATTACTTTACCACCAAGATATAATAACACAATTGAATGTATGAATTACCATCGATCTCTAAAAGTTCCATTTGTAATTTACGCCGATTTCAAATGTCTTTTGCAAAAAATTAATACATGTCAACCTAATCATGATAAATCGTATACAACTCAATATGAAAACATTTACCTAATATTTTTTCATATTATGTTAAATATCAAAATAGAAATTATAAAGATCCAGTTGTTTATAATGCTAATGATGCTGTCAAAGTGTTTTGTCAAAAATTAACACAAGAAGCAATACAAATTGATAAACTTTATGAAAACAATTTAGAATTGCAGCTATCTAAAAATGAGAAAAAAATATATAACAACTCACAATTATGTCATATTTGTGAACGAAATTTAAATGAAATACCCCCAACAATTGAAAGAAGAATAGGAATTTTAGAAAAAACGATTCAGTATTTTCAAAATAGTGAAGTAGATACGGTAGCATATCATACTAAATTAGAGGATATATGGGATAATTTGGATTTACATAAAAGAAAAGTTGCTGATCATGATCACTTAACAGGAAAATTCAGAAATGCAGCTCATTCGGATTGTGACTTAAGATATCAAAATCCAAAATTTATTCCAGTCTTCTTTCATAATTTAGCTGGTTACGATTTACATTTATTTGTAAAAGAACTTGGTGGAGATATAAAATTAATTCCAAAAACCGATGAAAATTACATTGCATTATCAAAAATAGTTGAATATGAAACAGGACATACTGATCAAAATGGTGAACCAATATTGAAAAAAATATAATTAAGATTTATTGATTCATATAAATTTTTATCAAGTAGTATAGAAAAATTTGCGAATAATTTAACTAAAGATCAATTTAAAGAAATTAAAAAATATATACCTGAAGATTTAATTGATTTAGCAATTAGAAAAGGTGTTTATTCATATGAGTATATGGATTCAGAAGAGAAACTAAATGAAACAAAATTACAATCAAAAAAGAAATTTTATAGTAAACTTAACAATGAAGATATTTCGGATAAAGAATATAAACATGCTCAAAATGTATGGAAAAGATTTAATATTAAAGATTTAAGAGAATATACTCAGTTATATAACAAAATAGATATTTTATTATTAGCAGATATTGTGGAAAACTTTAGAGATATTTCTTTAAAAACACATAAGTTAGACCCAGCCTGGTATTTTAGTTTACCAGGATATGCTTGGGAAGTTATGTTGAGAAAAACTAAACAAAAACTAGAATTATTAACAGATTATGATATGTTATTAATGGTTGAAAGGGGAATTAGGGGAGGAATTTCACAATGTTGTAATAGATATGCAAATGCTAATAATAAATATATGAA
>MU184057.1:0-37540 GCA_016904865.1 Pissodes strobi | reverse complement strand
TTGGACGCAAATAATGAATATGGATGGAGCATGTGTAAATATTTACCATTCAAAGGTTTTAAATGGGAAAACATTGAAAATATAGATTGGGAAAGATAAATATTGAATCCGTGAATTATATGTTTCAAACTTAAACTTTAGTTTTTAAAAACATTTATTTAAAGTTAAAACAATAAAATCTATTCATTAGTTTTCAGAAGTACAATGTTTCAAAACTCAAATGAACAGAGTGACAACTTAACTAGTCGGGATCGAAAGTAAGAGTAACCTACGAAGTACCTAGGGCATATTCATATCTAAGGGTAAAGTAAACAAAGTATCTAAGCGATAAGGTAGAGGTGCTAACATAACTCCTCCCTCCTTAAGATTCGGAAAATAAGGGAACACGATTTTCCGAAGTGTTCAGCTGGGGAAGCTCGACTTTGGTTTCACCATAGGGCTCCTTTGGCTTCTTGCAGGAATTTCCTTTCATTCTATAAATGGTGAAAATAGTACCAAGGATGCCTAATGTAATCAAGATGCTTATTGGGACAGTCCAATGGGGTTTTAAAATCCCGGGGTATTGAAGTTCGTGCTGCTTCATTGTAGAAATTAGCTGGTTAGCTTGCTGGATTTCTTCTTGATTCACTTCTTTAAGTTCCAAGTGGGTGATCTCCATGTTTTTGCTTTGATTGAGCTCCAATTGGGGAATATCCAGGCTATAATACATGTTGCTGGATTTTTCTGGCTCGAACATAAGGCCATCTATTTCGAGTGGACAATTATTTATTAGGACCAGGGTAGGTTCCTTCACTGTTGAGCTTCTTTTTAGGTTGGTACAATAATCCATTATTGAAACTGGTTTAGCTGGTATTACAAGAATTTCCTTATTGCTGATTCTGTTGATGCTCGATTTGGTATAATGGACATGGGCGATTGGACAAGTATTTACGTTTCTTGTAAGAATGGACACAATACAGGATTCTTCGGTAGAAAGCTCATCTTGAGGGCAGATAAAGAGATTTTCTATCTTCGGGCATTCTACGTCTAGAGAAAAGCTTCTTTCTTCATTGAGTAAAATATAAGGTTGAGGAGAGATAATTATTTGGCTTTTGATTGGGATAGGTATGATTTTATATAATGTAAGGGGTTTCGGGTCGATAATTGGTATGTGAATTGCAAATATTACTGTGTCATTTATAATTTTAACTTTGGGGGACATTATTTTGTAATAATTAATTGGGCTGTTTAATTGTACTAGATTTTTCTTGGGTACGTTATCTAGTAGTTCTTTAAGTTGAAATTCATTAAGTATAGTGCATTACATTGAGTCTAGCAAAACTAATAGATGTCTCTAAATTTATTAAGATTGTTTTTATCCTTATAATTTGATCATTAATGTTATCTGTTATAAGAGATATGTATAAAGCATCAGAGATAGTAAGTTGTCTTGCTTCTAATGTTTCCAATTTATTTCTAATTTTGTTTTGATTTTCGCTTATTTTGTTAAAATTAGATATAAATGTTTTTGTTACCGTTGACAGTATATACGTTGAATTTTTCATTTCGTCATTAAGGCTTTTTTGATTGTTTAAGATACTTGTGAAGTATGTATTGAATTTTTCTTCGTCGTCCGAATCTAAGGTACCGAAAAGCAATTTATTGATTTTACCAACGGCGTTAATTAGACCGCGTTTGGTTTTAGTTTTTGCTGAGATTGCATGCAAAACTGATAGTTGCTCATTTAACATTTCTTTCGTTTGGTTCAATTTTTCGTTTACTAAAAAGGAGAAGTGGTCTTTTAAATTGTCTTTTAATAAACTATGAGTCCTATCAATGATGTCTCCAAAATTTTCTAAACAGTTTTTTATTATTTGTGTGTCGATGTGGTAGTATATAATGTGGTGTGATTTTGTTATATAGGATGATTACTTGATTCTTAAAGGAATTTAAGGGTTTGTTAATATACGTACCTCCAAGTATTGGATTTTCTTGGCTTGAATGTACTGTATTGGCTGTGTCGGAAAGTGTTTCCGGATCTGGTTGTTTTGAGGTGCTTGGGAGAAGGATATCTGAGATTATATTAATTTTTGGTGATTGGACGGGTTCTGAGTGACGCAAAGAATTCAAGATTTCGTCAAGATCATCTGGGTTTAAGTCAGGCATTTCTGTAGGGTCAACTTGTGGAATAATAGAATGTTGGTCATCCTCTATAGGATTAATTTGGATCGGGATTCTGGAGAGGGCGTCGACGTTCGTGTTAATTTTTCCTTTTTTATAAATAATATCATAGTCGTATTCTGACAGTTTTAAACGCCATCTTACGAGTTTGGAGTTAGGTTCTTTGATTGAAAAGAGCCATTGAAGTGGTTTATGGTCTGTTATAATTTTGAACTTATTTCCAAACAGATATGGACGGAAGTATTTCGTTGCCCAAACAATTGCTAACAATTCTTTCTCTATTGTTGAGTAATTACACTCAGCTGGGTTTAAAGTTCTAGAAGCATATGCAATGGGGAGATCGGAACCTATATTTCCTTGGGAAAGGATTGCTCCTATGGCATAATTTGAAGCGTCTGTAGTCAGAACGAAAGGCTTGGAAAAGTCTGGATGTTGAAGTATGGGGTCGTTGGTTAATAAATTTTTACAAGTTTCGAAAGCTTTTTTAAAATCAGGGGTGTGTTCTACATTATTGTTTTTTTTTCAAACAATTCGTGAGTGGTTTGGTTATTTTTGCGAAATTTTTAATAAACTTTCGGTAGTAGCCCACAAGTCCTAAAAATGATTTGATTTCTTTTGGATTTTGTGGTATTGGAAAATTTAGAATAGTTTGGATTTTATTCTTATTTGGTTTTATTCCTTCTGGGGTTATCGTATGTCCTAGAAAATCAACTGTTTTTTGTAAAAACTCTGATTTGTTGACTTGAATTTTTAGGTTATGGTTTTGTAATCGTTGAAATACAAGTTTTATATTGGTTATATGTTCTTGTAAAGAGGTGGAAAAAATTATAATGTCGTCCATATAGACGAGGCAAATTTTTCCTTGTAAATCCCGTAATACGTCGTCCATTACTCTTTGAAAAGTTGCGGGGGCATTTTTAAGACCAAATGGCATACGAACGTATTCATAGTGGCCATTTTCAACATTGAAAGCCGTTTTAGGTATAGAGTCTTGGTGCATTTCTATTTGATGAAACCCGGATGCAAGGTCTAAAGTTGTAAAGTAATTAGCACGCCCGAGTTTATCAAGGATGTCGGAAATGTTAGGTAAAGGGTACCTGTCGTCTATAGTCTTTTTATTGACCTCTCGATAGTCGGTCACAATCCATCATTTTTGTTTACCTGAGGCATCTAATTTCGTTGGGACCACCCAAACAGGTGATGACCAAGGGCTTGAAGAGGGTCTAATAATACCGTCTGCTAACATTTGGGAAATTTGTTTTTGCACCTCGGCTTTATGTACATAGGGGTAGCGATAAGATTTAGAATGCACTGGGATCTCGTCAACCGTTTTAGTTTCGTGTTTAACTTTGCTTGTAAAAGTTAACTTGTCATTGGGTTTATGGAGGAAATCCGGGAATTCGGATAATAGCTTTTGAAGTGCCTTTCTTTCTTCAGGGTTTAAATGGTCAGAACGAATTAGTGAGAAATTATCTTGGGGATAATTATTGGTGTTTTGAATAAAATTAATTTCGGATGTTATTTGTTCCAGGTTGAATATTTCGTTATCTTCTTTGTAAAAGATAGAGCACTTTTGTTCTATGTCATGGGGAGTAAAATGAATTAGGATGCTTTTGTTACATAAATTTTTGATTTCGAGAGGAACGGAATTATTAGTTACTTTTAGAAGTGATGCTGGAATTTCAATTATCCTATTATTTAAATATGGCTTATATAATTCAGTTTCGTTAGGTATGTTTGTGTGAATGTTTTTAAGAATGCTTGTTTTTGCGTGGATTTCTATTTTTTGAATTTCGAACTCTTGACGATAGTGTAGGGGAATAGAGATGTTTGAATTATACAGACATTGATTCGATAAATCTATATTTAGGTTTAATTTACGTAAATCCTTTACGCCTAAAATGCCATCGAAATAGTCGTGGAAGTTAAAAAGGATTAACTCTAATTTAGTGTCAATGTCAAATTCTTGTAGAAGGGGGATCTTTATTTTATTTTGAGTATTAGTCTGTCCATTGCAGGTAATTAGTGTGTGCTTAGAATTATATATTTGATTTGGGAAATATTGCTCTGCTAGAATTGGTCTAATGAGAGAAGTGTGACTGCCAGTATCAATTAATAATTTCATAGGGGGTTCTTGCATTTCTATATACGGAAGAGAGTTTATCTGAAACGAATTTATATCTATGAAGGATTGTCCTTTTCTGAGGCGTTGTTGGGAAAATTTTCATATGCATTTTCTTCGGGGGAATATTCTTCAAATCGTTCGTAAAAGTATTCTGACGGATAATGGTCTTGATAGTATAATTTTGACTCTGGGTTTTCGTCATAGGGGTGTTCATAATATAATTCATTTTGTAGGTCCTCATCGCGATTTTCTAAGGGATGATTTCCTTCTAGGTGTGTTATTTCCGTGAACTGTAATGGGTTAGCATGGGGGTTGTTTCGCCAAAAATTGTGTCTATGTTGTTGAGATGTGGCTCTATCTATAGTTCCTTTGGGCACGGTGGTAACACCGGACATAGGTTTAGGTATATCTAATCGAGCATTTGGGTTATGTTTTTTGAATACATTTTGAGGTTTTCCAAAAACTTGACGATTAGTAAAGAATTTCTGTTGTACAGGGCGAGCCTGTACATTAATAGGTTGGCTAGGAAAGGTTTGTCTGGGGCCATTAGACATATTATGAAAATCGTTAGAAAAATGGTTAGGTATGGGTGTATTATATCGAGGTTTTTGTTGTGTTATTTGTCTGTGTGATATGCTTTGTTGTTGGTAGTTCTGATTATTTCTTAGAATTTGATTGCGATTATTTAACTGTTGTTCTATTAATGTATGGTTTAGTATGGTATTGTAAGTATCGTCTAAACAATTGTGATTATTAATCATTAAAATGGTTCTTAGTTCGCTATTGACGTTTGCTAATAAAACAGTTACAGCAGTTTGTTCATTTTGTTCGATAAGAGCAGTTTTTGTAGCTTGAATTAAAGGTTCACTATTTATTTTAAGGTTTATTCTATTTTTTAAAATTTTAATTCTATCAAGAAACTCTATTGTGGATTCATTTTTATGTTTAGTTAAGAAATTGAGTTGTTGTGAAAGAGTATGCCTATTTATTTTATCGCCAAAAACTTGCCTTAATTCAGCTTTAATTAGAGGCCAAGTTGACAATTCCGGATGACAAAGTAAATGGTCACCGGCTTCATCTATTATTTTGGAACAAATAGAAGCAATAACAAATTCCTTAAGTGATACGTCTGTAGTTCTTTCATGATACCTATTATAAAATTTATCTACCGATTGAATAAAGTATTCTAAGTGTTCAGGTTTACCAGAAAAAGGTTTAATAGTGTAAGCAATTTCTTTTGCACTACTTAGAGATGTCATTGTTGTTTCTGGTTTATTATCTTCTAGAGAAATATTTCTAAGATTATTTAAAACACTTTCTATGAGGTAAGGATCTGTTTGTTCGAAACTCATAAAAGAAAAATAGTTTTAAAATAATATAGGTCTGTTTTTACGCAATGTAAAATGATGAAGAGAGAGAAAATAATAACCGAAAAATAAAATTGGAAAAGTGGAATATATATGTAAATGCTTGAAAACAATTCAAATACCAATTTTACAAAAAATGGGGTAGGAAAGGAAAATATCTTACTCAAGTTTCAAATTTTTCCTCCAATTACAGTTGTGGGTGAACGTGGTTTCTCTTAGACAAATGGTTAACACCAACGGCCAGGCATGTAGCTTCAGGAATCGAGCACTATGCAGCTTCCAAATATACTTTACACTGGTCTTCTAAGATCCACTAAGACTGCGCCAATTATATGTTTCAAACTTAAACTTTAGTTTTTAAAAACATTTATTTAAAGTTAAAACAATAAAATCTATTCATTAGTTTTCAGAAGTACAATGTTTCAAAACTTAAATGAACAGAGTGACAACTTAACTAGTCGGGATCGAAAGTAAGAGTAACATACGAAGTACCTAGGGCGTATTTATATCTAAGGGTAAAGTAAACAAAGTATCTAAGCGATAAGGTAGAGGTGCTAACATAACTCGTGTGATGATTCTGATATTGGATATATGTTAGAAGTTGGTTTAAAATATCCAAAAAAATTACATGATTATCATTCAGATTTTCCATTAGCTCCAGAAAATATAGATCAAAATAAATTACCAAAATTGATGACCACACTATATGATAAAAAGAAATATGTTATTCATTACATGACATTAAAGAAATATCTAAAATTAGGATTAGAATTAGAAAACGTACATAGAGTTATTTCATTCAAACAATCTGATTGGTTAAAACCATACATTGAGTTAAATACAAATTTAAGAATGAATGCTAAAAATGATTTTGAGAAAGAATTTTTTAAATTAATGAATAATGCAGTCTTTGGTAAAATGAAGAATTTAAGAAATGGAGTTGATATAAAATTGCTTAGACAATTTGAAAAACTAGTTGCAAAACCAAATTTTAAAGATAGAAAAGTATTTTCTAATGATTTAGTTGCAGTACATATGGAAAAAATAAAAACATATTTTAATAAACCAATATATATTGGAATGAGCATATTAGATACTTCAAAAATATGCTTATATGGATGTTATTATGATGTTTTAAAAAAGAAATATAATGATAAAGTTAAACTTTTATATGAAGATACAGATTCATTAATCTGTTCAGTTAAAACTGAAGACTTTTATAAAGATATGAAAGATTTCATAAATGAACTTGATACATCTGATTATCTAGAAAATAATATTTATAACCTACCGAGAGTAAATAAAAAAGTTTTAGGTAAATTTAAAGATGAAATGAATGGAAAGATTATTAAAGAATTTGTTGGATACGATCAAAATTATATGCAATAAAACCTGATGATGATAAAATAATAAAGAAAGCTAAAGGTATTTAAAAATGCGTTGTTAAAAAAGAAATATTTGATGAATTTACAAATTGTTTAAAAGATACCAATCTATAAAAAACAAAACTTAATTAGAAGCAATAAACATAATATATATACTATAGAAATGAATAAAAAAGCTTTAAGTGCATATGATGATAAAAGATATATTTTAGAAGATGGAATTCATACATTAGCTTGGGGGCACTATAAAATAAATGTTGAAAGAGATAATTTTATAAATCATTTGAAACAAAATAAAAAAGATTATGAAAACTGGGAAAAGAATTTATAAATTTATTTAAACTCGATATTATGCATCTTATCAGTTTTTCCTTTATATGTAAATAACATATTGGATTAATTTAATTTTTCTAAGTCATTTCGTTTAATAACATCTTTAAAACGATCTGGTAAAAATATATTAAAAGAATCATTTAAACAAACAACAATCTTATTACCAAACTTTGTATTTACAATTTTAAAAATTTGAGGTTTTATATTTTTTTCCAATTTCTAGTTCATCAAATTTTTTAGTTGGTAAAATTTTACTACAGTCGTTTAGTTTAGCTAGCAGATCTATTCTTTATTTATATAGAAAAATTTATTAAGAAATGTTTTTTTGGTGAAACCTTTTTTGTGACTCAAATGAGGTGATTCCTCAAATTTTCATGGTTTTATCTCAACCAGAACTGCATAAACTACTCTAAATCTAGACGAAGATCACTAACCACAGCTTTAGTGTTTTGGGTTACTTTCGTTGATTTTGAGGGAATTTTATATGAATTTGGTATGAATTTTAGCTCAATGTTATTTATTTATTTATTTTTATTTATTTATTCACCTTTTTTCCCTAGATATGCACAACATATATGGAAAACGTCAAAAATATACAACAACAAAACAACAACATTGAGTATACGTGAACATCAAATCTGATTACAATTAAAATATTCATCTAAATTATAGAAGCTATGTCTAAGTAATTTACTTTGAACAATGCGTTTGAACATCGGAATGCTTTTTATATTTTTAACTGAGTCAGGCAATTTATTATAGATTTTTACTGGAAGTATTGCAGCACTATTGGCAACTATAGTTAAGTTATGTTTCGGTAATAACATATTTGAAGTATGTCTTAGGTTATAATTTAACTCCCTATTCTCGAAGGACATATACAAATTTGGGTGTTTTTTAACATTTAAAACGCAGGACAGAACGTACATAGATGCAACGGTCAGTATTTGAAGACTTTTAAACAATTCACGGCACGAATACAGACGAGACTTAAAAAGCATTGTACGTATAATTCGTTTTTGAAGCACAAATACGCTATGAATTGCGGAAGATCCCCCCACAAAATAATACAATAATTCAACTTTGAATGAATGTGCGCATAATAATATGTTTTAAGTACATCTACATTTACAAAGTTACGAAGTTTTAATATCACGTAGTTTTGTGTAGCAAGGTTTTGATTTACCTGATCAATATGCTCAGTCCACTTTAGCTGAGAGTCCAAATAGACTCCCAGGAATTTCGTTACATTTTTTTGTTGAATTGTGGTGCCATTAACAGAAGCATAAACACTAAAATCCACAGAACCTGGCGAAAGTAAAATCATTTCGGTTTTTGAGACATTTAAGGCTAAGTAATTTTGTTTGCAATAATTTTGCATTTGGTTTGCACATGCACTAGCCCTACCTGAGAGGTCCTCAATATCTCGCCCCGACACGACGATACCAGTGTCATCCGCAAATTGTGACATATAACATTTAGGAAAGTGCTCCCCAAGATCATTAACAAACAAGATAAACAGAATTGGTCCCAAGGTACTTCCCTGGGGGACTCCCAAACCTACTTCCCTTGGTTCCGACTGCAATTCATATCCCGAAACAGTAACCTTAACTCTCTGCACTCTGTTTTGAAGGTAGGTTTTTAACCAATGTAACGGTTTTTTCTCAATACCCATTGATTTCAATTTTAATAACAACAAGTTTTAATAACAACAAGTCATGCCTCATGGTGTCAAAAGCACGTGAAAGGTCAAAATTAATACACAGAGTCCTTCTCCTTCCGTCCAAGTTATGCATTATAAATTTGATTAACTCTAATAAGGCAAGTTCTGTTGAACGTCCCTCCCGAAACCCATATTGGGATGAATTTATTATTTTGTTTATACCAATAAAATGTTTTAAGTTGTCACAAAATGCGTTTTCATAAACCTTAGAGAATACAGAGAGCAAGGAAATGCCACGATAATTAGAAATTTGTTCCACCGATCCTTTTTTATGTATAGGAACAATTATAGATTGTTTTAATAAGGTAGGAAATAAACCATCATCAAATGATTTATTTATCAATGTCGCCAGAGGAAACTTCAAATGCTCTATTACATGACCCAACAGTGAACAAGGAATACCATCAAATCCTTTAGAATTTTTTCTCGAAACTTTTTTTAGAATAGTACCAACTTCATCAGGCAATATATGAAGTAAACTCATTTTTTGAGACGCCAATGTAGCATTCTTTGCGTAATAATTTTCATTTAATTGTGGAGGATTCTGTGGTATTAATTTTTTAGGAGCATCCAGGAAAAAAGTGTTAAAAGCTTCCGCAGACTTATCTAAGTCAATAATAGTATCTCCATCCTTAAGTTTATTAGGCAACGAGTTTAAACCTTTATTGGTGGTCTCACTCTTTATTATATTCCAAACCGCAGACGATTTATTATCTGATGCTAATATTGTGTTATTGAAATAATGTCTTTTAGCGTTGTAGATGCTTTTTTTGTGTATTTTTTTCAATTCAGAGTAAGTATTATATAACAATGGACAATTTGCGTGTTTGTAGGTTTTATAAATGTCACGAAGAAGTTGACCCCGGTTTCTAATTTCTGGTGTAATCCAATCGTTATTTTGATGCGATTCTTTATTTTTTTTATAATAATACTCTTCTGGAAAGCACAAGTCAACTATTATTGAAAATCTTTTGAAAAAAGACACAAACATTCCATCCGCATTCTGTCCCTGTTCAAAACAAGCATTCCAATTTTCACCCGCCACCGTATCAATAAAATTCTTTATATTAACCGCAGACCCAAAATGTCTACGATACATAAAACGACAAACATCACTATCAACAACCTGGTTACCCAAAAAAGCAATTCGCTGCATAAAATGATCAGAGAGATCACAAAAAACAGTATCACAGGCAAGTTCAGAAAAACTTAAATTTGTAAAAATATTGTCAATTATAGAACCTCGTTGACCCTGCACTCTCGTAAAGCCTTCTATACAAGGTGAATAACCAAATGCGGAAAACAAGTGCAATACATTTTTTGAGTCAATATTTAAATTATTGGGGTCAAAATTAATATTAAAATCACCACATACAAAAGACCTTACAGAAGCGAAATGTTTTGTAGACATAATTTGATCTAGTATCCTATTAAAATCAACAATATCGCCACTAGGCGGTCTATACAAGCATAAAATATTTACAGTACTATCATTCAGTATTACTTTACAGGATACAAATTCAAGAACATTTTCAATAGGCTCTATCTTAATATTAAGGTTTTCGCAATTTATACGCATTCTTACAAATACAATTACGCCTCCGCCTTTACTGTTGGAGCGGCAAAAATAACTGCCTATTTTATATTCTGGCAAAATTACATGCTTGATTTCACTTTCGGTAAACCAAGTCTCTGTCAAACATACAATATGTGGAAAGTTCAATGACTCTAATAAAACATAGAGTTCTGTCAATTTAGTTCTAGCACTTCTAATATTCAAATGGCAAATCACGATTTTGTCATCTTTACCCAAAGAAACCTCCGGAGTTGTTAAATTTTCTTCGAAAAAACCTGAACTGCTTAACCACAACTCCCACTGGCCACCTATTGGGGTCATAACACTGGGCGAGCAGGTCATCATTATGAGAAGTACTTACACGAAAGGCACAGTTAGTACCCTTGGAATCCAACTTATTTACCTCAAATTGAAGTTTAGGCCATTGGGTTGTCAGATGTTCACGAACGTTATCTTCAGTAGTTGTTTTACAACATCGACCGACGTACATCCAAATCTTGGATTCAGGGGCCCTAAATCCATTGGAAGTTGTACTACTTGAACTACCCCTAGTGACTCTTGAATCATTTTTTTTTGCTGTTTTGTGCCATGTTAGTGGAACGTTGACTAGGTTCAGAAGATCTAACAGATTCCTGCCTTTTAGAAAGTGTCTTGGTTTTGCATATAGGCTGCAACAAAAAAGGACTGTCGACGCTAATGATTGTGTCAACAGAGCCCGAAGACTCATTGAGCTCGTCCGTTTCGTTGGAGATTTTAGACAGTCGAAGTGCTCTCAATTCCAATTCCAAAACGCTAATTTTATCCACAAGAGGTTGTATGGCCGAGTTCACTGCAGATTCAATAATTTCTCTTATTTCTTCCTTGGAGATCATTTGCTTAGTAGTACTATTGGCTGTTTTTCTGGTCTCAATAGTCATCTTGAAAATCCAATCACACAATTAAACAAAATGAGACAAACTAACGTCAGGCTGACAACGTCGCTATAGAAAACTGTTATTTTTACTTAGTCGAAGGCAAAATATGACCTTTGTACCTATATCAACAGAATCATATATTAAGCACTTTACGAAATTATTTCGTCAATTTAAACAGCTTTTTTCTTCAAACGTTAGTAAATCCGTCATTACTCGACTGTGTAGGCGGCCGTGAAGTTTCGATTTTCCTCCGCCGGAGCTTTACTTTTCACTTTTCCGCCGGCGGAGGTAAAAGTGTTATCATAGCAACATAGATGCAATACAAGCAAACATCAAAATAAGCGTCAACAACTCAAGAGTTATTAAACTAAAATTTGTATTTATCATTCAATGTGTGACTGCATTTCTAAAAATCACTAATTTAGGAACAAATTGGTTATTATTTAATCGAACTTACTCAATAACTGCTTATCAATACGGAATTAAAACGCAATCGAAAACGCAATATTAAAAATATAATTATTGTTGACAGTGTCCACTGACAGCTTTATGTTACATTACTATAGCAACAACCTGAGCCTATTCACCGACACCGCACCGGTCTAAGCCGCCTTGCGAACCCACTTATCTTTAATAATAATTATTATTACTAATAAAAAGAGACTTTTTACATTAATTTGTCGACATTTGAAGAAAAAACAGCATATTTTATTTGGAGGAAAAGTTACTTTTCATGGCTTGCCCTCTATTACCAGCCTCACTCCGTTCGGCTGTTAAACACGAGCGCGCCATGAAAAGTATTACTTTTCCTCCATATAAAATAATATACTATTTTTTACTTACTGTTTATACATGATGCATTAAAAGGTGAATTTTAACTTTGTAATTAATAAGAATTATTTAAACTCTTGGAAATCACTATTTACACTTAGCAATTTTCAAACACGTATTAGACAATGAAACGCGACGTTGCCATTAAATGTTATACGATTTTAAAAAGTGTGCGGGTGTGCTAGGAATGGTGGATAACTAACTACTGATACCCATGTTGACTCTAGTAAATATATTACATTCATTACAAAAATCGAGCAGTCTTCTACACATTGCTGTTTCAAATATTTTTGAGTAGCTAGGCAATGAACTTGTCGATCTATAATTGTCATTTTTCTTTGTATCTCCACCTTTAAACAAAGGTTTTATCACAGCCAATTTTAACTGGTCAGGAAATATTCCATATCTAAATGAGTTCCCAATGATATATGCCAGTACTTCTTTTAATTGAATTATTGACAAATTTACCATGCAAATTGGTATTTCATCATCACCACTGTTATATTTGTTTTTTAAGCCTTTGGCCAATTCAACTATCTATACAATGGAGTGACTGATTGTTATAAAAAACAGAATTTAGGTCATAATGATTATATGGTATGTCTTTTATACTATTAGGCACAATTTCTGTTAAAAACTGATTAAAATGATCAGCCACTTTCTTTGGTTCACCTGGTATTTGCAACTCTTCAGTGGTTTTTATTTTACCTAAAATTTCATTACAAATTCCCCACATTGTTTGGCTTTTGTTGTCAGACTGTGTTATCCTTTGTTGATAGTTTACACATTTAGAATTTATTAATAATCTGTCATATTCTTTTTTTGTTTCGATATATACACTTTTAAACAAATTATTATTTCTACTTAATACTAAGAGTGTATCGAGCCTATTTTTACATTCTAGTATTTGAGGATCATTTACCTTTCTGTGTCTTTTACTTTCGCTGTTTACTAGCTTTAATGGGAAACACTGATTAAAAAAACCTATATACAAATTAATAAAGGTGTTCCACTTCTTATTTACATCATTTACATATATTATATACTAATTGCCAGTCTTGATTACTGAGAATGGTCAAAAAATTATTTTTTCCTGCATCGCTAAAGAGTCTATGTCTATATGTACAAGCAATCTCACCACTCAGTAGAGAAACAATTTCTTATGCCATATGATCTGAAATATGATTTTCAAAAACCCTGTTTTGCCATTTGTCAATATTTGTAAAGATATTATCTATACAGCGTTTTGAGTTTTCAGTTATACGTGTATTTTCAAAAATAGTTGGGACTAGATTAAATGAGCTTACCAGATTATATAAATCCAATTTTCTACTGTTATTTTTTATAAATTCTCCATTAAAATCACCACACATTATAACTGACTTATTTTCGCTAAAAATATCTATTAAAATAGTTTCTAGTTTTTCACTAAATTGTTCAAAAGATTCATTTGAGTGCCTGATTGATAGAATAATTACAGTTTTTTTTGCCAGCATTTGAAATATTTACATGTTTATTGTTTTGTCGACATTTAGTACCTCTTTTAACATAGATTGTGGCCCCTCCATGTAGATTTTCTTTCCTGCAAAAGGCTGACACTAATGTAACGTTTTTAATGGCTAAGTTTTGCAATTGCTCTTTCGATTTTCAATGTTCTGTTATGCAAATAGTTTTACAGTTGGGATTTTCCTCTAGCATACACTCTAATCTATCTATTGCATTCCCTATTGATTGGACATTTTGGTGAATGACAGAGATACTTTCAGTATGATGTTCATAATATCCATTGCAGAATTTTTGTACTTCTGTCACCGAAGTCTTGTCGCAATTTGGAACGATATTGGTAATATCGGTTTTATTTAAAAATTTTCACTATTTCCATAATTTGTTTGAAGTCTTATTCTTTTTAGTTTCTTTAGATGTGTAGGACACTTTGGATCTCGTGCTGAATGTTTTACCTCTGTCAATCCCATTTGACTGCAATTTGTGTAACACAAATCAGTAACCTCGCAATCCTGGGCTAAATGTTCTCCCCTGCATTTGTGGCAACAGTCCTTTTTCTTACAGTATTTGACAACATGTTCATATCCACAGCATTTGAAACACATGACCAAGGGTAAATATTCCTGCGCACAGGTTGTTACCAAATCAACATTAATTTGTCCTTGTTTTAGAAACCACTTTGATATCATTGGTGAAGCCTGAAGTATCCAATTTTCTCGGAGTGGATTTCTGCAACTTCTTTTAGTTTTATCTCTGATCTTCGATACTGCTTCTGGTTCTAAATTTAGTATTTCAGGGTTTTGTCTTACTAGTTATCCAACAAATTCTTTCTCATAGTGTCCTTTGCAACATGCAAACATTGGTTCTGTATTTCCTAAAGTTTTAACATTTACTTTTTTTTGTATTTCCAAAATTTGTAAAAGTTTTCCTTGTTGATTGTCTGTGTGGCTTTCAATTCCACCCTTAAGGGGAATAATATTTGTAAAACCTCCATTCGTATCTTTACCCACAATGTTCTTTTTAATCTCTTTCACGGCGATACTCGGGTCTTCAATGTTAGGTATTCTTACAAGTGTTTCTAACTTTGTTGTATGTGGGGAAGTAGTCCAGGGTGTGTATTTTTTCCATTCTTGGTGTGACCTCAGGTTTTTTTACCACTTGTTGGATACTAGTAGGTATGTTCAATATTGAAGCATATGGTTTTGGATTTGAAAACATGATTCTGATATCACAGTCCGGTCTACCATTGTAAATGCCGGTTCTCCAAATAATTCATTATTTGTGGCGTTTTGTATTTTTTCTATAGCTTTTAATACAGTTTCTATTAATCCTTCTTCATTTTGTTGATTATTTGACTCAATTTTGTTTTCTTTAATATGTTCGACACTAATTTCTACTTTGCCTTGATTATCTGTCTTCTTCTGTGTTTCTATTTGTTCTATAAATTAATTTGCCCCATCTTTCGATGTACATGACTGGCTTCTTGCTCTCTTCTGTATATGTTCACTGTTGTCTCGTGGTGGTGTTCTTGTTAGTGATTTTTCTGGTTTAAAAATTTTTGTATTATCTACGTTTTCTGTTATATGCGGTGGCTTTTTGATTATCATACTCACTTCCCTTTATAGTTGTATAACAACAATTCAATTTAGTTTAATTTAATTATAAAACCTAGTGTCAGCGTCCGCACTATACAGATTTACTTATATGCTAACAATCGGAATCTCACAACCTGATAAGCATACCAGGTATTTGAAATTCCATTGGTTTTTTCATTTGAATGGTATTATTATTTTGCTATGAAAAGCGTTAGATTTGCACTATATTTACTGCTCTACAAATCACGATTTCGGAAAAATTTCTTGATTATACACTATCACAATTAAAATGACACCACAAACGCCAATTAAAAGTTACAAAATATACACAAAATAATCGATTTAAACTGCAGCGAATATATCTCGGCTATTCTGTATTCCTAACCTAGTATTCTAAATAGACACCCTGTTTATTAACTTTCTTGTTTCTTGAAAATCAGTTATATTCTTGTCCATTCTCTGTCGACTAACAACCTGTTATGATAGTCTTTATGTTTCATATCCCAAAGAACACGGCGGTTTTGCACTAGACATTAAAATTCCGTAAATGTATTATCCATAGAACGTGACAAATTTGCCTCACGTGCAAATTGTTCGCGCCAAATCAAATTCTTAAAACGACACTTTGGAGTGTGCAAATAATATGCTTTGAAACTAGATGTTCGTATTATTCAACCTCTATTTATTCGTGACATTTGATGAGCTTTAGTGCCTTTCTGTGGATCTCAGGATTAATTGAATCAACATATATACCGTGTTATACACCATTCAAAACAATCATTGCGCATTTGGTAAATGTTTAAAAGGAAACAGAAATTCATTATTTTGCACGTGTAAATTCAAACATTTTAAACGACTTTTCGAACAAAGTAATGCGTTAGTAAATCAAAAGTTTTCCCAAATGTGAAGATACGTTTCAAGCATGCGATGATTGTTTTCATGGTGGGCCTCAAGTATTACTCGTATCAGGGTATTTTACTCGAAAGTATTTTAGACACTTAGTTCTTAACATTAAGAATTATATATCTGCATATCCGAATAGGGTGGTCTTTAAGTTCATCCAAAACATTTTGAGATTGAAGGCCCAAATTAAGATTTTTTTCTTGCGGATTTTTTTGAAAATTGGGTGTGCGAAATAGTCCAAAAGACGTATTTCGGCAAATACAGTTTTGTTTTTGTTTGTAAGTTTTCATTTAAGTTATTTTTCATCTCAAAATGATTAGGAAATAGTCTTATTGACGAGCCTAACGTTCACCCTGTATTTAGGCCATTAATTAAATATTTCAATGTAGGAATCCTCGTTAAAAAATTGAATTGAGAATTTAATAACCAAAACTCGCATTTAACGATATATTGTTGCAGCTTTTGGTGATGGTTGCTTTATTTTCCTTAATTTTTGGGTGGAATTCACATTCACTTAAGTTGCTTACTTACTAACATTCATAGTACGTCTAGAAACCTAAGCTCAAACTTGGTGAAGCTGTACTTAACTTTATATTATTTGTATATGTTTATTGATAATTTGATCGAATTTATCGATTCACTGTTTGTTTATTTATTTACTCTTGTATTGTTACCAGATATGATGTTATTGTTTTTATTGTTTGACTAAATACGCTATATTTATTGGTAATTTTAAAAATGATCCATTCCTATACATTATAAAGAGTGTCAAGGCAACAGAGTAATAAACCTGGAGACTGGGCATAAAGATTCGATGTGTAGAGTGTTTCTACCGAATATGTGTTACATTCAGCAAAATTAAATATAAATTCAATTTTTATCTTGTAGTATAAGGTAAGTACCAGTACCAGTAGATGACACTTTAAGACGACATTTCAGCAAAAACATTAATAGATCACTCAGGAATTAAATATCAGCATTATAAAAATGGCAAACAGCTATTCAAACATATAGCTAAACAGTATATAAGTTATCAACTGGTTAATTTTATGCGTTTGTCAATTTGCCCATGCCACTTGTAAGTGATAGGTAATACCCAGTGTCAGTAGCTGACATCAGGATAATGTTACACCTATAGATGAAAGTTAAAAAAGTTATAAAGTAAGTATAGTTCAATAATACTTTTCTTAATTAAAACAGAATACATAAGATCGAGTTGGACATATTTTACTTTTCGTGAAGTATTGAATAGAAACAGTTTCTGGGTTTACGAAAATACTACGAATTTGGTTAAAAGAAACGGAAGAAATGTCTTTTTCGTTGGCTACAAACGATTTTCTGTTGGTGTCGATACAATTCAAGGCCATATCAGTAATATCTTGATCAATAATCTCCTGGACAATGCGTACATCGGTAAATTTCTGAGTATTTCGTTTGCCTCCTGTGAAATCTACAAGAACAGAACACCCATTTCTTAGACTGCTAGTATTTTCAACTGGTTTTATTTTTCAGATCCATCTTCCATCTTTTCTTCTATGTTCCATTTCGAGTCATCGGATTCTACATATTCCACTTCTTCTTCTTTTTCTGCTCTTCACAATCCATCTTATTTTTTCTTTTCTCTTCTCTCTTGGACTCCCTTTTTTTCTTTTTCTTTCTCTTTATGTTCTTTGTCAAACGCTTTTTTCCTTATATATTCCTGCCAAGACGGAAGGTATTACTGAAGGTATTTTTTCCCGTTTCTTCTTCTTGTATCCATTTTCTTTCTCTTGGTGCCAACATAATGCTCTCTTAAATGGCGAAGGTACCAATAACTGATCTATAATAGTAAAATTTACAGGAATTTGAGTTTGTTTGTCATCTACACTCTTTAGAAGTGTTAAGTGTACTATGATATCTGCTAAGGTACTAGTCTCGGTACTAGTGCTCCCTTGACATGGTAATTGGTGAGGAACTGTAGATAGTGAATTTTTTTGAGTATCCAATGACTGATTGTGAATCCAATATGGCTGAAAGTGAATGTCAACAAAGTTTGTCGTCCGAAAATTCGGGAAAAAAATTGTGTAGCTCTTGTAAGAGGGAAGTAAAAACTGAACTTAAGTGTAAACAATGTACCAGGCAATATCACCCAGCGTGCTTGGGGCGGGTGAAGTGTGCGAGAACCCTTGGAATGGGTGTTCTTTTGTGCCCGTTTTGCGCGCCTAAATTAACGGACGATGCGTCTACCAGGGATGAGTTATATCGCGAAAACGACTTATTATTGTGCTAACCCTCATGGACACAAATGAGCTTTTGCACGGGAAAATCATGGAAATGGAGACGAAAATCGAAGATTTATCCGATCAAATCTTGGAACAAAGTGAGGTTAGGTTAGATGTAAACAAACCAAAAAGCAGCTTTTGCAGCGTCCTCATCCTACAAAGAGTCCTTTAATTACATATGCTCCAATTTGCTCCCCTTTAGCTGATCCCGATAAACAATCCGAGGAATTTCAAGGACAATCTCCAATTAAGCCCCCAAAAAGTAAAACATCAGGTGTGCAATCTACAAATGGCGAAATAAGTTACAGCCAAGCTGCAAAAGCAATAAATGATGTAGTGGTTCGGACAACTTTGCAACCAATTATTGACCTTGAATCGTCCAGAAGTGATACGCCTAGTGTACCGGTTGGTGTCACGCATAACCCCAGTGAAACATGGACAGATGTAAAGTCTCGAAGAAAGAACCGTCTGGAAAATAGGACTGTGAACAATAAAGAGAAGAGACCAACTCCAATCAAGGGGTCAAACCTCAACTGTTTTGGACTGAAGGTGGCCATGAAGACAACCAGAACTCAACTTTCATGGATTTTTGTGTCTGGACTGGATCCTAGTACAAAAGAAAAGGTTGTTATAGATTTGCTGAACCAAAATAACTTTCATGGCTCTAAATGTTTTAAAATGGTGACGAAGAAGGACCATCTTAAAAGTTCTTTCAATGTGGGAGTTTCCAGCCACAAACTGAGGGAGGTGATGGACCACTCTGTATGGCCGGATGGTGTTCTGGTCAACCATTTTTCCAATCTATAGAACCGCAGCTCAACAGCGGTGGCCCCAGAAATGAAGTAAGTCAAGTAAAGCTTTTTCATTTAAACATTCAATCTGTTCGTAATAAAATGAACATGCTTGAGGCATTCCTGGTTGACAAATACTGTCGCGAGTAATCGTGATGACAGTTCTTTTAACTTTTTCTTAATGCCTCCACCGGTCTGTCATCATACGTTTGAATCGCGATGCCACGCCTTATTCAGCGTGCAGGGGTATAACTCTGATGGTAATACGGGATTCTTTACGTAAGGTGAGAAGCGAAGATAAAGAAAGCACTTAAAAACAATAAAGTATATTAGGTAAACTTAATGAGAAAAGATTAACAATGTATATTGGTCAAAGACCCAACGATAGAGTTTTTAACAGCGTTTACTGGTCAGAAACTTAATGAGACTAGCCTATACCCAATTGTTAAGGTGCGCATGCTTTCTCGACTTGAGGTATGTTTTATGAATTGTTTATAGGTCTTTTTGGTCACTGCTTTGTAAATATAGTTTATCTTATGTTGCGTTGCGTTTTATTTAATGTTAAGGTATCTAAGAGCACTTGGACACTACACTTTGAACTACTTAACAGACTACTTAGAAACTTCACTCGAAGAACTTTGACAGACTCGACTTTTCTACTGTGGTTAATGAAACCCCTAGTCTTAGCAGTCGATGTGGCTAACCAAGAACTAGGTTTGGGGTAGGAAAAGTTTTAGAACTTTAGCAATCATGTGACTAACCAAAGAGCGGATTGAGCCAAAAGCAGTCATGTGACTAACCCTGGAGCTGGTTTTAGGTGAGACCAAAAGTCTGACGAACTGAAGGTTTGCCAGTGTATTTATATTAGAGAAATTGCTGATCATTGCATGCTTAAGGTTCATAATCGCTCCCGTTGACTGCTCGCGTTGTTTATAGTTTGCTTTTAATGTTTATTAAATAATTCCCAAGTTCAAGTTCAAACTTGGGACAGGGTGATAATTAGTTAGTAGCTTTATGAATTATTATATTTGACAATACGTTAAGATATTATGTCTAAACGAGCATTGGCTGACTGAAGAAGAATGGGGCTCGCTGAGGATTAACTTAATTGATTTTTCTGTAATTTTGTCTGTTAATTCAATGTCTATGGAAGGTACTGCTGAAATTTGTGCCATTTACTTACCCAAATTAAACCTAAATGTAATTTCTATATACAGGCCACCGAGGGGCTGTTTCGACACCTTTTTGAATATTCTTGAAAATGTACTGAAAGTAATTGATCAAAGGATAACAGTGGTGCTTGTGGGAGATTTTAATGTTCTTTTTGAGAACAACGCTCCAGATTGCCTGTTGGGGACATATGAGTTGTTGCAGTTAAATAATAAGCCAACTAGATATAAGAATTGCCTTGATAATATCTTTTTTGACATCCAGAGTACAGAATCTTGTCAATTACATCTATTTGACACTGGACTGTCAGATCATTTGGGTTTGATGGTGAATCTTCCGTGTCCTAATCAGCCGAAATCAATAGTATCTGAAAAGGCTACATTTAGGCCAATTACCCGGGCTGGCAAAATAAAATTTTTTAATCTTGTTGAAGAAATTAACTGGGACTTTGTGAATGACACATCTTTGAACGTGAATGACAAATTTTCTTTATTTGTTGACTTCCTGTCGGAGGCGTTTCTGGCTTCATTTCCAGAAAAATCTTTTCGTGAAAGAAATAACCAGAATCACATAGTTAACTAGTTTAATAATGACCTGAGATTGCAGAGGGATAATCTTCAGTTTCTTTCAGAATTGTATAATCAGTACCCAAGCGAATATCTAAAGAAAATAAGAAATGACTCCAAATCTAAATATAAAAAATCTATACAATATTCTAAACAAAGATCAAATGATAATATAATTCAAAATTCGTCTAATCCTGCTAAAAGTATGTGGCAAATAGTGAATAATTATAAGGGTACTTCGTCAGCTAAGCAACAGCCTGATCCGGAGATTTCACCTAATTCTTTTAACAATGTTTTTGTTAATGTAGCAAGGGATTTGCAGAGACAGATTGGCCCTAGTAATATTGAACCAGCTATGTTTATCCCACAAACACATCATGTGGGACTGTCGCTGACCCCAGTAACTTTTATAGAGGTTAGAGATGTTTTGGGTCAACTTAACAACAAGAAGAGCAGGGACACTTTTGGTTTTAATACTGAACTTATTAAATCAATAAAAAACATCATTGTTTATCCCCTAACTAAGCTTATAAATCAATGTATTTGTGAGAGTACTTTTCCAGATATATTGAAACATGCCACTGTGGTTCCAATATTTAAAAAAGGGGACAATAAGGATGTCTCGAACTACAGACCCATATCCCTACTTCCCATCTTTGCAAAGGTATTCGAGAGATGCATTGTAAACAGAATTTCCAACTACTTTGAGTCCAACGGCCTCTTCTTTTCGGGACAGTTCGGTTTTCGTTGTGGTTTGGGTACTTCGGATGGAATCTTGGACTTGTTCGCATTCATACAAGGAGCACTTGAAGATAAAAATCTTGTCAGCACTAACTTTTGTGACCTCAGCAACGCATTCGACTGTGTGTCTTATGGAATTCCCCTGAACAAGTTGAAGAGATATAACTTGGAAAAATCTAGTATCGCCTTAATACAGAGTTTCCTCTCCGGTAGAACCCAGAGGGTTCGTGTGGGGGGTGTAGAGTCGGAGAAGAGGGTTGTGTGCACTGGGGTCCCACAGGGATCCGTATTGGAACCCTTGCTTTTTTTTTATTTATATCAGTGATCTTCCACTAGTGGACCCCAGGGTGCACTTTACCATCTTTGCTCATGATACAGCCATCTCCATTACCTTCCGTCTGCTCTCTGAGGTCCGGGAGGCTTCTGTTGGGACACTGTCGAGTGCTGAGCGGTGGTTCACTGCAAATCGTCTTTTTCTAAATGTGACCAACACTGATTCCTTGATATTCTCAACACGAAAAGTGCTACAAGATGATAATGATGCTGTGAGATTTCTAGGAGTTCAGTTTGATCGGGGAATTCGCTGGAACATCCAAACTGATGTAATCTGCAAAAAGCTATCTTCCATAATATTCCTTCTTAGAGGGTTGGCAAACTGTGTTTCGCACCAAGTGCTGCGGCAAGCATACTTTGCCTTATGTCATTCTGTTATGACTTATGCTATTTTAGCATGGGGTCATAGTGCAGGTGCTAAGAGGGTCTTTGGTCTCCAGCGCAGAGCCGTTCGTGTGGTTGCGGGGATGAGGTACAGAGATGACTGTTACATTGCTTTTAAGAACTTGAAAATTTTGACTTTACCTTGTGTGTTTATTTATGTAAATCTCTTGTACCTTAGGAAAAATATTCATCTCTTTCCCGTCCACCACCAACTTCATGACCATCATGGGTGGTCCCTAGTTTTTAGAGATTGAAAAGGTGCAGAAATGGCCCAAACTGCTGGTCAATTCATTTTTGTAACAAACTTCCAGCTTGCTGGAAACAACTTCCAATGTCTCTGTTTAAAATCAAAGTTAAAGATCTCCTATTGGAACAGGCCTTCTATAGTCAAGAAGAGTTTTTAAATTTTACTTTTTAGTACTGTGTTATTTTTAAAATCTAATGTATCTAATGTTTTACTATGTGTAATATTTTGCTGTATATTGTTATACCCAGTAGGGATGACCCTTTTACTTTTTAAACTTGTAAGTGTATTTTTTCTATTGTCGTATGTAAATACCTTGTATTTTTGACATTAAATAAATGATTGATTGATTGATTGAATTTCAGGAGTCTTGTTGATAGATATTTCCTCGGATGTTCCAATATTATCTGAAAGCATTTGGCCATTTCTAGCAAGCCAGGGTAACTTGTTTCCAGAACTCGAATAGATTTTTGTCTTCTATACCACTTAACCAAGTTTCTTCTTTATGTTCTTTGAACTTTATGACTTTTTCACGTGATAAAGATTTTCAAAAGTTTTTTGGAAGTTAGATTTTTGTGTCGATTTTTGTCAACGTTTTCGTTTTTAGATTCTGGGGATTTATTAACCTGAGATGTAATTTCGCCAGATATTTTGCTGTAATCAACAGCATCTTCGTTCCAGGGATGGAGTCCACACTTACAATTTATGGGGTGATTTTCTCAGTTAATACTTGGTCTGTGTCATTTTAATTCGGGATTGTTGCTACTTATTCGGTACTCAGTCACAGCTTCTTTCCATGCTGCCTTAAGTGCCTTAAACACTGCAACCTCCAGAGGCTGTAGTAAGTGAGTAGAATTTGGAAATAAAGCAATTAAAACAAGGCCTTTTTCTTTGCAAACCTGGCTAAGAGGCATAGTCATATGTGAAACGTGGCCATCGATGAAGAGTAAAATTTGATTTTTTTAGCATCAACCAGAGATAAAATATGTTGGTAATATATTCATAAAAACATTCTCTGATCATCTAACCACTCTCTGACCGTCCAATCCTCCAGGATCTTGGAACACTTTCCACTAAAATAGAAATGGCAGGGTTAAAAGGAAAACTTTTAACCCTTTGGGGTTCAAAAAAGAAAGGCACTCTCATCGATGTTAAATATTCTGCTAGGGTCTAATAGACTATTTCTTAGACTGCTAGTATTTTCAACTGGTTTTATTTTTTCAAATCTATATTCCATCTGTTCTTCTATGTTTCATTCCGAGTCATCGGATTCTACCTATTCTACTTCTTCATCCTCATCACTTGACTGATCTGATTCTTGTTTCTTCGGTTTACTCTTCTTCTTTTTCTGCTCTTCACAACCCATCTTAATTTTTTTTCTCTTCTCTCTCGGACTTTTTTTTTTCTTTTTCTTTCTCTTTTCGTTCTTTTTCCAAATATAATGCTCTCTTAAAGGTAACAGTGACTGATCTGTAATAGTAATATTCTTGTTAATATTTACGGGAAATTGAGTTTGTTTGTCATCTACACTTTTTAGAGATATTGAGTGTACTATGATATCTGCTAAGGTACTGGTCTCGGTACTGGTGCTCGCTTGACATGTTAATTGGTGAGAAACTGTAGATAGTGAATTGACTGATTCTGAATTTCAGGAGTCTTGCTTATAGATATTTCCTAGGATGTTGCAATATTATCCAAAAGCATTTGATCATTTTTAGCAGCAGAACCTGGCAAGCATTTCAAGGTTTTCAGAACTGGAATGGGTTTTTCTCTTCTATATCACTTGACTAAGTTTCTTCTTTGCATTATTTGAACTTTATGATTTTTTCACGCGCTGGGAGATTTTCAAAATTTTTTAGTAGGTTATCTCGATTTTTGTTGGCGTTTTCGTTTTCGGATTCAGGGGATTTATTAATCTGAGATGCAATTTCAACAGATATTGTGTTGTATTCAACAGCATCTTCGTTCCAGGGATGGAGTCCACAATTGCGGAAACCATTTTTTACCATTTGAGGGGTGATTCTTTCAGTTAATACTTGGTCTAAGAGAGGTGCGAAATTGTGTCTTTTGTTGCTACTTATTCGGTACTCACTCGCAGCTTCTTTCCATGCGGCCTTAAGTTCTTTTCTTAAACACTGCAACGTCCAGAGGCTGTAATAAGTGAGTCGAATTTGGGAATAAAGCAATTAAAACAAAGGAAAGTTCCTTTGTCATTGTTTGCTATGTAAACATACAACATTGTAGCTAAGTAGTGTGTGAGTCTGATGATGATGAGTGAACTTATCGAAATGCATAACTCTTGAACTAAAGATTGGCATTTTCATTTGTGGAGAAAAGTCTTCCCCCTTCTTCTAACCCGCTGTGTCTTTTTAATTCGGGATTGTTGCTACTTATTCGGTAGTCAGGCACAGCTTCTTTCCATGCTGCCTTAAGTGCCTTAAACATTGCAACGTCCAGAGGCTGTAGTAAGTGAGTAGAATTTGGGAATAAAGCAATTAAAACAATGCCTTTTTATTTGCAAACCTGGCTAAGAGGTATAGTCATGTGTGAAACGTGTCCATCGACCAAGAGTACAATAGGTAATTTGATTTTTTTGCATCAACCAGGGATAAAAGGTGTTGGTAATATATTCATAAACACATTCTCCAGTCATCCAACCACTCTCTGACCGTCCAAACCCCCAGGACCTTGGAACACTTTCAGCTAAAATGGCAGGAATACGTTGATAATGAAATATGATCATCGGTGGTGTCATATGTCCAGCAGCGGTGCAATTGACCTAGAGCATTTGGCTGAACTGAACTTTTTTTTGGTAAGGTGTGAAAATGCATTATGCACCCCCCCTCCGGCATAGAGGGGGGTGTGGGGCTCTTCCCAGAGCAGATTCGCTCCCCGGGGCATACCTACTAAAAACACACCGTCAATGGGAGCGCTACCTCACGCTCCCACCTTAAGGCTAGGGGCATTCGGCCTTATTAACCTTTGCCTATGGATAAGTTGGCTCCTCACTGCTTCTGGGGGCACTCACTTGTTTGTTGTATTCTTGTAACTTATGAGCTGGCAGCTGGCCTATAAGGTTCTTGTGTGTTCTGACCGATAATATCTAATCCCAGTTGCGTATACAAGAATCTAGGGACAGTCCCGCAACTCTGAGCAAAGTAATGTGGGTTGCCTAAATTCACTTTTCGCATGGCCCTCCGCTCGCTACGGGGGCTCAAGAAAAGGAAACTAACCAGGTGCTAACCCAAGACATACCCAAAATCAAGAAAAAAATTGTTTAGAAATATAACCTTTAAAAAAAACCGACGGGGTTTGAACTCGAGTCGTCGAAGTGAGGACCAACCATGCAGACCTCTATAGACCACCAGAGCACATACAGACGACTGGTTGTATCGCGAAGTACATGAAAACAGTTGACGGCTCAAAGTTGTGGGGCTATCCCCAGACATAAATGTTGCGTATGAGCAGCACCTTGGGTCTCGTGCAGAAGCTCTTTTCCTTTTCCTAATTAGTATATGGTCATATTCACTTAGTTGTCTTAAGTTCTTTATTACTTAATATTATTGTCATATTGATCCACCCAATCTGCATGCATGTCACTATTCCTGATATACCAGGGGGCGTTCAGGGCTTTTCTCAAAGCCAGTTTTTCCGGTGATTTTAGCCTGTCTAGGTATGTTTTTGCGACAACTCCGCCCCAAATTGATGAGCAGTATATAATTTGTGTCCTGGCGATCAGTTTGATGACTGATAACTTAGACGAGAGTTTCATCTCACTTTTGCGACCTATTATTGAATAGAATAAGTTTAACGCCTTGAGACTTGCCTCTGTGCAATACAATTGCCACCTTAGTCCACTGTTCAGATTAGCTCCAATATATTTCGCCTTCGAACCCCAGTTTATGGAAAAGTCATTAATCTTAATATTCCTACCAGGCCTACCGTTTTCTTCGAAAAAAGCATGACCTAGTTTTACCTCAGCGTTGATCTTGATTTTGCTTCTGATGGCCCATTCAGAGAATTCTTCTATAGCACTTTGTAATTCACTACTGATAGTGTCTGGATTAATCGCGCTCTTCACTGCTGGAACATCGCATGTTTAATATTATACAACAGTGACCCCAGGACCGAGCCTGCTTTCACCAGTCTTGCCTTGGAATGAGCCTCTCCCACTTTGACTTGAAACGTTCTGCCCTGTAGATAGTTATGTATCAATTTGCACATATTTTTCGGTATGCTGAGCCTTAATATGTTGCAAACATGCCATATTCAATCGAAGGCCTTCTCCACGTCGATGAATATGCCACCAGTCTCCATGCCGAAGTTAAAGCCCTCGGTAATATATTCCGCAAACCTCCAGACCTGGTGTTCTGCAGAATGCCCCTTCTAAATCCGAATTGGACTGGTGATATTAGCCTTAGTTCTTCAATGATGTTAATGAACCTCTTTTTACAGTTTTCTCCACGACTTTTGATATTTGGGATAACAAACTTATAGGCCTATAGTTCTGTGGGGAGTTAAAGTCCTTCTCATTTTTACCAATTATAAAAGTTCTTGAGCATTTCCAGCAAGTCGGAAATTGGCTGAATTTCAGTACTGAGTTTGTTATATGCGTCATGAGAACGAACCCTACTTTGGAGAGTTCCTTCAGCATCTTGTTATTAACTTTATCCAGACCGGGCGCCTTCCTGGTTCGTTAATGTCTAATTATGGCTATAATCTCCCGGAGAGTTACAAAGTCCGATATTTTTCTTTCTGACTACGTCAGGGATACCAGCCTACCGCCTCCACTTCTTCCAATTCCGTCAACTCTTCCTCATCTTCATCATCAAACTGATTTGTGGTGAAGGTGACCTCTATTCCACTTTTTCTGTAGTCTGGTAAGCTAACCTTTACACCATGTATGGGTGGTATATTGTTTGTCTCTCTCCTAAGCGCTTTAGTCAGCCCCCCAGCCATGTTGTTTTTGGAGCTCAGTTTACTTAGCTTCGCTCTCCAGCTACTGTTTCTATATTCCTTCAGTTTCTCTCGTATCATGTTAGAGTGCTCATTCAGCTCTCTCTTGCAATTTTCACATTTACATCTCCCATACCTCTTTCGTAGCTGCCTGTTGTCCCTGACCGTATTCTGTAGACCTTTTGGCAGGCATTCTAACGCCTCCTTTTTGATTTTCTTAGTTACTGAGCGCTCGGAATATATTCTATTGATATTATCTGTCAGCGTTTCAACTGATTGGTCCAGTTCAGTGTCGTTTCTGATCTTCGTATTTCTAATAATCTCTTTGAGTTTATTTTTATATCAGACCCAATTCATTATTGTTTTGTTGTGCTGTAACTGGGAGAGCTCCCCTTGACCTAAAATCAGCTTAACAGGGTTGTGGTCCGAGGAGCCCTCGCACAGACTGTATACGTCGTAGTTTTTGTTTACATTCTTCATGATTACAATATCAAGCACTTGAGGCTGTCCTCGTCTTGTCGGGAGGAAGGGGGGCTGTTACAAGCGGAATTCTGTAAATATAACCTTATTTTCAAGGATTTTAACGATACTCTGTCAGCTACTGGTACCTTTACCTTAAGTTGTTAAATTTTTTAAAGAATAGATAGTTTGTTTCATTGTTCTTCTACTTATAAAGTTCGAAAGGTAAGGTGGCAATAAATCATACAGAAGACATATAAGGCCATCAATTCAGATTATTAACAATTAAAACTAAAAAGCGTAAGCTATTTTGATCCAAGGTGTAGGTACCGCGTAGCTTTTGTAATTCTTGAAAACTACAATTTTTCTGTAAAATGTATCTCGAATTTTTTAAGAAATTATGAAATCTAAGACTGCATGTTCTCCAAGTTTATTACGCCTTCTTTTTGACACTCTTAGATGCTAGTTATACATAGACTAAAGTGTACTTAAAAGTATTATAAGCGGCACCTTATTGTTCCAAGAACCACGTTCCGTCCAATGTAACTGTGAGCTCTGTACATACATTTTACATATATTATGTTATTAGGAAATAAACGTTGTTTTTAGGAAATGTGTGACGTGCTTCAATATTCCTTGCCTTTCAGGATTATTTGGTTCTTTTATCTCGTAGAGTGGTGTTTGAGAACAATATTTCATAGAACAAGAGTATGTCTTTAAAGTCTATATTTGATATGGTCATCCAATTGGTTTGAAACGAATGAATTTCTAACAGAATCGAGTTGAGTCGTCTAAGTTAAATTATACGCAGTCAAATTGAATTTAACGTGGGTAAGTTTGGTTTCAAGATTCAATATTATTGATGACGTTGCTTCGGTCAGATTGTGAATCATACGCCATTGGAAGGACATAAAACATGTTGGACCTACAACCGCAACACCTCACTTGGACGCCCCTGCTGAATTGGAAAAATATTTTAATGCAAAAATGCAGTGTTTTTCAATCCAATAAATGAACTGAACTCGATCCTGTATATATATATTTTCCTCGAGAATTTTAGAAAAATTCGCTGTAAATATTTTCATCGAGCACATAATTCTTTCCTAAACCTGCTTTTATATGCTTCCTGCTGCTTGGATTTGGGATAACAACTAACATAGGTTAGTATGACACAGTTTTGCTCTTTACAGCCTTCTAATCTGTTCTTATTTTTAGGGCGAAAATGTTCGTGTATGGTGTGCTTCTATCACTCTGATACAGATGCAATTTACATAGAATAACTAAAGGACCTTGTCACATTTAACCATCCATCATTGTCATCTTCACAGCTTACTGTTTTGAGTTTTGTAATTTTTTATTTCTATATATGTCTTGCTTTACTATTCATTCCAAAAAAATAGCTCACCACTGTTTAAATAGAGCTAATCTAACATCTGCTGTGATTTTCTATTTAATTAAGTATGGACTAAAATTATTTTTGCTCACTTTATTTTTCGTTTTGTTACATTGTATGCAAGTATATGTATATATTTTTTACTTTGTAGGTTCATGTTGCTTGTACTTCTCTGACCAAAACGTTCAGTCTGAGTTTTTGGCTTCGCTAAATCTTCCCAGCAGACTTCCATCACATATTTAAAAAAAAGGCTTTATTCATAAAAATGCAACATATTTATTTACATATAATTTATTTTACATATTTTAAATATCTTCTTCATTCTTAGGCCGTCCATGTTGAATTATTTGTATAGTATGCCATCCAGACAAAAAGAATTCAGAATTCGCAAAATGTTCAGCTATTATACTTAATTTAAGGATTGTAATAACATTACCACATTGAATTACATTAAATATTTTAAAAAATACACTATTATACACTTGTTATTTATCACAAAGGCTTATCGCTAACTTTTACCTATTAACTAGTACTGTAATGGTGATGCTGTGTGGCCACTAATGTAAAAGTATGTTGGTACAAATTTGTAACAGAAATATACGATTGAATGGCATAAACGTAAAAAGCAAGCACTAAAATATACAGATATGAATACGCAAAGAGGAGATAAGGCAAGTACACACTGCAGCATGTATTAAAAAATCCTATCTGAATAATGTGTTGTAAAACAAGGCTCATTAACTGAAATTATTAACAAAAACATTGGTAACAGCAAGAAAAATATTGAGTCTGATAATCTTACGTGTGATGATTTTAATAATTATTTTTTAAGCATTGCTCATAAACTTGTACAGGGTATACCGCAGTCGGGTACTGATCCTGTGGATAATCTAAGAAATATTTCTGTTCCAAATAATTTTTCCTTCTCGGAAGTAAGCTTCAATGAAGTTAGAGATATAATAAATAAACTTAAAAATAAGGACAGCCGCGATATATATGGCTTAAATGTTAAAATAATAAAATCTGTAAAAAATCTGATTCTGGTGCCCATCACAAAACTTGTTATTTTTGTATCAGACAGGGAACATTTCCAGAGTGTATGAAGAGGGCTCTAGTGATTCCTTTCTTTAAAAAGGGTAGTAAAGAGGAAGCGGAGAATTATCGACCTATATCATTGCTACCTATACTATCTAAGATCTTTGAAAAGTGCATGTCTCAGCAAATAATACATTTTTTTGAAGGCAATAATCTATTTAATGAGAATCAGTTTGGATTTAGAAAAAACAAAAACACAGTTCAGGGAATTCTTAATCTGATATTATGGATGCATTTGATAGACAGTGCTATGATACAGATCTGCTTTGTGACCTTAGCAAGGCTTTCGACTGTGTCGACCATGGGATCCTTTTACGGAAGCTGAAAGCCTACAGATTTAGTAATGAGAGTCTTAAATTATTGAAATCCTATCTAACAGGAAGGTGGCAGGCTGTGCGGTACGGTGGTGTGACGTCTGCAAAACAGGAGATCAAGATTGGGGTGCCCCAGGGTTCAATTTTGGGACCCATACTTTTCCTTATATATATAAATGACTTGCCATTTATAGATCCAAATTTAAATTACACTCTTTTTGCAGATGACACAACCATCTCTGTTACAGGTGCTACCCTTGAAGCTTCTCTACAGGGTTCCTTGGAGGCACAGCACGTGGCTGAAGAATGGTTTAATTCAAATAAGTTGCTATTAAACAGAAGCAAAACAGAGAGAATAGTGTTTTCATTGAGAGATGTGGGGACTCTGAATGATCATGTGAGTGGCAATAAATTCCTTGGAGTTTACATTGACCCAAAAGTGCAGTGGGGTGTGCATGTTGAAGCTATAGCATCAAAACTAAATAAAGGTATATATCTGCTGCGTCGCCTTGCAGAAAATGTATCCAATCCAGTACTAAGAACAGCCTATTTTGCGGTTTTTCATGCACATCTTTCCTATGCTATACTTGTATGGGGGCATGCATCGGGTGCAAAACGTTTGTTTGAACTACAGCGAAGGGCAGTCAGGGTAGTGAGTGGTCTTGGTTACAGGGATGAATGTAGGGCGGCTTTTGTAGAATTGGGGATACTTACGGTGCCATCTCTACATCCTAGAGAAATTGCTTTATATTAAAGCGAATTGCATCTGTTCTCTGCTCATGAAGACATACATGCATATCAAACCAGAAATAAGGGTAATTTGGTATCCGCATACTGGCGGCTGAAGAGATGTCAGGATGGTCCAGGCTACTGGGCAGTAAAATTTTTTAATGTCTTGCCTACAGACATAAAGGATTTGCCATATCTTAAGTTTAAGGAGAAAATTAAACAAATTTTAATGTGTAATGTCTTCTATTCTAACGAAGAGTATTTTAATTATGCTAATGAAAGATAGTTTATATACATTTGTGTACTGTTTTTAATTAAGTTTTTTTAAATTTGTTGTAGAGTGACTTTTATATTATAGTTTGTAGTTTTATTATTTGACGTGTGTACATTGCAACCTGTAATTTTAACATGAATAAATAATCTGAATCTGAATAAAAATCTCCACACGCAGGCAATATGCAGGTACCTAGATGTCCCGATTAATTGCTTTATTATTATTCAAATATTAAGGAATCTGATGCTTTAATTTAGTCTAGTATCTCTCGACTGTCGTTATTTGAAAAAATTATGAAGGGTATATTAAAATTATGTATTGGATAAATGAAACTGTGAAAACAGTATCAATAATAATATTATGATTTTCATGACAAAACTAATCTACACTTTTTATGTAAAGCTGAAGTGTTGTATGGAGATGGAACTTTCTAGAGAAAGAAACATCATTAAGTTAATTTGGTGGAATATTTGGTGTTTTAGACTTTTAACTTGATATGTGTCGCTGTTCATTGATAATGTTCCACATACATTTTGTGGGATTTGCATCATTGCTAATGGGGTTATTAGCTTCTATTTTGGCTACTTTTATGGATAACCAATAAAAAATTTTTGTAATTCATGAATTGTGTCCTAGTCTCTGGTGAAGGATATTGAGTTGAAAGTTCTCTCAAAAGGTTTAAGATTTATTTCCCTCATTAATTTTGGTCATTGTTGAACCAGTTGATAACTCAATTTTGATTTATATAAGATTTCTGTGGAAGGCTTGCACCAAAATAGAGAGAATCTGGCATCAGCTGACATTTGAGCTTGCAGGATAAAATACCAACTAATTTCACTGGCATTATGGAAAAACAATACCTTCCCTCTCTGTGTTATCAGCCTGCATACTGCCCTTGCCAAAACGATGTGATGAGTCCATAAGGGGACAGAGAACTCCAGGTTGGCAAAGATGGTCAAAAAGAGCAGCGTCAAGCAGGGCCATTTGGCACTCCCGTCTATCAGAGCTAATGAAAATATTATCAAAACAACTACCATCGCGAGTGAGCCCCATAATCAGTCCAGTCAGATCAAATGACTGGAACAATCTACAGAGCTCTGTGCACTTCACAGTGTTGGTGTTGAAGTCCACATCTTCAACCACCGCCATCCGCTCAATGACGTCCAGAAACACCTGGACCTGATGGTTCTTTATAAAGTGTAAACATTTATAAATTCAGTTCTTTTATATGTATGCAGAAAATTTCTATGATCCTCTCCTCAGTAAGGGACCTATTTCATTTAAAACCTTATAATTAACATTAAAATTTGACTTAAGCAACACAAACATACACGTGGAATAATAAATTATAAACTAAATTAGAAAGTATATATTTTTAAGAAATTTGAAGTACTAAATTACCTATCAAGGGAGAGTTTAAAGGAGTACTGTTAACTTCACGCATGGACATCCGCTCGCTCCGGGGCACAACCAAATAAAACTAATCTAAACTAACCCAAATTTAAAAATATTGACTCTTCCATGGTTAGTTAATTTTAATAGTTACCAATTTACGATAATACTACCAAAGAATATCACAATAGCGTAAAATTTGTGGGTTTAGAACATTTACCTTCACCATGAGTAACAACAGTCTTGGGTCTAGTGATATAGAGGTTGTCGATTTTACAAATTTTCTTTTTTCACTCAAAAAGAAGTGGCTTATAGAGTAGTTTAAGTTGGAGTTTTGAGGTTAAATTGGTCTTTTTCTTTTATTTTGAGCATGCCTTGGGTTATTTTGCTTGGTTGCGCCCCTGGAGCATGAACTGATATATTAAACATTTTGGCTTAAACTACTATATAGGACACACCCTTTCTAGTGAAAGAAAGAAAATTTGCATAATCGACACAACCTATATGTCAGCAGTCCCTCAGTCTTAAAGTGTGTATACTTGTATAGTACCAAACTTTGATTGTATGCTAACCATTGCACCCATTCGTCGTTCACAAAAATATCATTATTGATTATAGTAACTCTTATTACTGCTAGAAAGTAACTAAATTGGAAGTCTTTGCTCTAACCCTGTGAAGAACAAAATGTCATTCTTTATCAACTTTTCGAAAAATACGTAGAGACACTCTTCTGAATATCCTCGACTTTTTCATTAATATTCACGATCAAACTATCGACTTCCTCAATTAAAGATTCCAATTTCTGTTTGACTTCTTCCAAACTATCGGTTCCTTTCATAAATTCTTCAACTTTCGTAAACTGATGATTGTGAGGGGGCTTATCGTCCATACAAAAATACAACTTGTTCCTTTGATCTTCGTTCAAACAGATCGCTTCGATATCTTGTGCGATTTCGTCAGCGCTTAACTGAAAAGGTTTTCTTTGGGGTATCGTATTTTTTCCAAACATTTTAGCTTTTAAAAAGGGCTTAATTAACGTTTCACCCGCTTAAAAATCCTAAAAAACCTTACAAAACAATTTAATTTCAACTTGAGATGACGTTTTATTTAAATTAAAAACAAGGTAGTGCTTACGTGAACGTGGCACGTAAAAATGTTTTCTCAGAAAAATGCACGATCACGATGCACGTCACAAGTTATGCGCCATCTGAAGCACGGCCACCTCGGTGGCCGTGTCTGAAGGCCTTTCTGCACTTGTGATTGTGGTGGCGATATTTCAGTTCGTTGTGCACTTGTGAATGCATGCGATTTAAAGACCTGCAATTGGCAAGTATATGGCCCTCCGGGGCTCAAGAAAAGGAAGCTATTAACTAACCAAGTGCTAACACTGCTAATCCAAGCCATAGAAGCAGCTAATTCTAGATCTACGTAGCCCAATGAATACGCTGTTGCCATGTATATTTCACTTTTCGCATGGCCCTCCGCTCGCTACGGGGGCTCAAGAAAAGGAAACTAACCAGGCGCTAACCAAAACTAAGACATACCCAAAATCAAGAAAAAAAACAAAAATAAATAAATAAAAGCAACGGGATTTGAACCCGGGCCGCCGGGTTGAGACCCAACCATCTAGACCCCTCGACCACGAGGGCTCTTGCACCAAATTGATTGCATCGCGAAGACATGGCGCGAAACTAGAATAAGTTTGGCAACAGCGAATACAATGCTCTACGAGACGCTACAAATTGTCGCTTTACAAGCCATACCATTGTTTATAAAGACAATGGCCATACCCAAGAAAAACCTAAAAATCAAGAAAAAAATTATACTTAAAAAAACCAAAGCCGACCGGATTTGCACCCGGGTCGCCGAAGTAATGGCCAACCATGCAGACCCCTAGATCATCTTCTGACTTAGACACAACTGTTTAAATCGCGAAGACATGCGTCACCTCACGTAGCTAGCCAAGCATGCGCCTCTCATTCACAAGTGCTTTATGAACTGAAATCTCGCATTCTGGTGCCTTTCAGGGTGCTGATGGCTTTGCTGCAAGCCAATTCGCCAGCACATCCCTCTTCCGGCGCTTAGTTAGAAGCAGGGCGACCCTCCTGCATAATTTACACGTCCCAGTGTGAAGGGACTATTTGGTGGGAACTTCCAGTAAGACGGACCTATGCCTCTTGTGATTCCCGACTTTTGCAAATATAAGCTAATGCACTGCAGGATTGAATTCTTATGCAAGGACACTTCGCGCACCTCAGGTATAGCCACTTTCTGTCAGAGACTCAAATCCCCGCAGGAAAGACCGCCGACTGCCCTCAGGCCACGCTACTGCGCATATAAATAAAACCTGGAGCCCAGGTGGCACGTCTTTCCAGACTGCCTCCGAAGGATTAGAACACGTTTTCTAAACAAGAAGATTCCACTACCTATACCGAATTCTGTAATCCGTTTTCAACGTGTTCGTCCCTCGACGGCAGGAAAAGTGTGTTCGACCAAGGTAGATCTTTTGTGTACAAGCGTCTGGCGTTCCGAACTAATTTTCGATGCCACATGCGCAATGGCGAAACGAATAATAGGTATTATTATGACTTTGCATGGCCCTCCGCTCGCTATGGGGGCTCAATCAACAAGAACTGACCAAGTGCTAACCAAAACTAACCCAAGGCTAACCCAAACTAACTCAAAATTAAGAAAAAAAGGAAAATTAATAAAAACAAACATAACCTCAAAAATTTAAACAAAGCATCTGTCGAGACCGACGGGAATCGAACCGGCAGCGCAAGAATGACAGGCTAGCACTTTGCCTACTACACTACCGAGGCGTTGTAGAAGTTTTGCTAGAACGTAGACATGGATAATTCTGATATTTCGTTCTTGTTTCGTCATTGCGTATGTGGCATCGAAAATTAGTCCGGATCGCCAGACGCTTGTCTTTTGTGTGTGACCCTATCCCTTATACTGCCGTGCTAAGGATAAACGACACAAGAGTCTGCGTACACCAGAATGGATTTCATTATTCATTGACATATTGCGGCACTTTACTCATTTATATTATATGATTATATCTCACTTCGCGCATGGCCCTCCGCTCGCTTTGCTCGCTCCGGGGCACAATCAAAAAACTAACCCAAATTTAAAAATGGAACAAACATAACTTTAAAAAATAAAAACATCTGTCGGCACTGTTGGGAATCGAACTAGCGCCGTCATATCACAAGATTCACACAGTCATCTAACCACTAGACCACCAGGCTCTGGAAGCAATCGACCAAAAATTAGAAGCCTCGCGTGTCAAAAGCTTTACAGGCATGCCCAAGCGTGATGTGTCATAATATGGCAATAAATAATGAAATTCATTCCGGTGCACGCTTATCACTCTACTCGCTTGGCGCGTTCCGGGGGCAACCCAAACTAACCCCCAAGGCATAGGCAAAATGTATTGATTTTGAAAAATTGGAGGATCCCTCATATTTGAACCGAAAAAAGCCGCCCAAAGTTCAAATTTTGACACAAATTTCCAGCACCACTTCACAAAAGCTCTAGAAATTTGGGAAAATCAATTATATATTTTTTCATTGTGGGCATGCCTTGGGTTAGTTTTTTACGGTTATGACCCAGGAGCGAGCGAAGCGTGAGGAGGGTAATGCGCGAAGTGGAATATTGGTAGAATGATAAAAAATATATATCAACTGCAACGGGACGGTGGAGCCCTTTTTCCCCAACCTTGTTACGCCACTGGAATATTTATAAAAATAACATATTTTTTAACAAAATTCGTCTTGCAAACCAAGTATGCACTTTTTTATGAGTGTCTCGCGAGAGCTTTGATTTTGGCTGTCATCAAGGTAAAACCGTCTCCAACGCCATCTAGTGTAGGTGGCGTTGACTCGAGCGATTGCATTCGATGTCTTCGTGATGCAATCAATTTGCAGCAAGAGCCGTCGTGGTCTAGATGGTTAGGTCTCAATTCGGCGACTATCGGCGGCGGCCCGGGTTCAAACCCCGTTGCTATCTTTTTTTTTT
>MU184056.1:144463-161918 GCA_016904865.1 Pissodes strobi | reverse complement strand
GATTTATTATAGCTCGACTCCACTCACTTAACAGTTTTGATTTTTTTCCAGCTTTGCCCAATTTTTTTAAAAGGCTCTTTGAAAGATGCCAAACATCAAATTCGTGATGAATATTAGGATACTTGGTTCTCAATAAAAGAGCGATAAAAACAGGTTGATATTTAAGTTTTTAGTTATGTCGGCAAGGGCTTTCTCGCAGGCTGCTTTTTCCAGATCACCTTCCACCATTCCCCTTTGTAGTAATGTAGAATCAAGAATAGGTTTTGTTTTCACATCCATTAATGAATAAGTTACATATTTTGCAGAATATCCAGGAGCATCATACTGCCCATCTCCAGAAATCCAAAGCTCTTTTTCTAATTTCGCTTCTTCAAAAAGATCGTTTCTGTAATTCAACCAGAAACTTTGAATAACAGGCGAAACGTGGGTTCTTACAATTTTGGAATAAGTACTACTCGAAATAAATATAATCTTTAAAGTTTTCGCAAAATTCAAAAAAGGTATAAAATTTATGCCACTCAGTAAAAGGGCTCCAGATAAATGAATCACGTATTTTTTATGATTTGTATGGGAGCACCACCTTTTCTCATGTCCTTGGCTACACTTGTAATTTATGTATAAAACACCACTTCTTGCATATTGTCTTATGTCTGTTATGGGAAAATTGCAAACACCACAAAACTTAAAAAAGCGTCAATAAAGCGGTAATCTGAACTAGTACAAACTCAAAATTTCCTGGTAGCGGCTGAAATTCTTCCTCAATTTGATCATTTGTAGAATTGCTCTGTTTTTCAATATTTTCCAATATATCAGAGTCACTGTCACTACTGTCGGTACTAAATTTAGAAGAATGCAGTGATTCATCAGATCTATCATTATCGTTTTCAAATAACGTTGAGTATTTATAAAAAGCTTCACAACCGAGCTCACACTGTATGCCTATACTTGCGGATATGTCTTGAACGGCGAAAAAATTAGCATCTGGATCAATCGAGGTATCGATCTCGGTGCTTCCAAGATCAGACGATGATGCACTGGCTTGATTACCTAAGTCACTATAATGAAGTTCTGCCCCTGCTTTTTTTCGGATATATGATGACTTTCTTGTACTAAAACCACACCTATTTTTTATATTTTTATTGTACAGCATTAGGCTAGGTACAGCTATTTTCTTTAATCTCCGAATTATTTTTTCATCAGGCAATAACGTTCGCATTAAATAATTTTCAAATTCATCATCTTTAAAATGCACACTACAAACTACATGATTTTCATTAGGAAAAAAAATTGTTCTATTTATTTGGTTTTTCCACGCTTTAAAACGTTGCAGTTCTTTTCCCTTTTTAGGAAATGTATGCAAAGTCGCCGACGAATTTTTACGGTTGTTGTTGCAACCCACAACACAACAATTAACCATTTTACCACAAAATATCAAGAGAAGAAATTATAAAAATATATTTTTGATAGCGAACAGCGTACAGGTACCGACGCGACTAATATAAAGCGCTAACACCTATGTAAATCAGTGCACTTATATTGTTTTATGCAGCGGACAAGCTCTTGTGACGTCACGCGCTGAAGCACACGACATCTTCGCAGGGGCGTACCTCGATTATTATTTGCAATAGAAGCGTAAGGTTTGGACTGTTATTCTTAGATTTTTTTCGTTTATGTTTTTATACGAACTTGTTTTTTGGCACACACCCCCTTTAAGAGATTTAGTAAAGATGCTAAAGCAAAAATTGATATAAATTGCCCTGCTATTGTAAAGCAGTATAACAGGCACATGGGCGGCGTAGACACGGCAAATGCCTTAACGGGTTTATATAAAACGCCAAAAGGTGGTGTTTTTCAATATTTGCGTACCTTCTTGATGTAAGTGTCGTTAATTCTTAGCTACTGTATCGTATGGATTGTGATGCTTTGAGGGCAAAGTCTATGCCTCTCAAGTAGAAGAGATAAAATTTTGAAAATTTGGGGCCTTACTAATTTTGATACGCCCAATTTATTGCAAAAAAAATAAGTGGGGCGTTCCATTTAAGATAACAAAATTACTCCGTGTAACGCAAAACTGGGAAATCTGGCAACAGTGCCGATATCATGGTTCAATTCCGCACGCCCGGAAACCCCCAGGTACCGAATTTTGTAAATGTAGCTTTAACAATTTTGAAGATATTTAAGCGTTCCGGTTCTTTTTACTAACCCTGTATTCTTGTTTGCTACACTGTTCCCTATACATACAAATTATTTGAATAAAAATTTTCATTTGTACCCCACAACTTTCGCATTTTAACATTTTTTTTCTACAGCTTATATAAAAAAGATAAAATGGGTTTCAATTTATAGCGGGGCACCATGTACATACGGGGTGTCTGGAATAAGGGTTGGTCATATCGTTTTCTACGTTGTTTCAGAGAATGGCTAATAATTCCCTATTGGATTTGGAAACACTATCTTCTAATGATGCGTTCTCCTTGCTGACAGTTTCCAGATGATAAAGCTGTAGACTCAGAATACGAGGGAGATAGTGACGCAGAAAATGGCGCGGCATTTAGTACCTTCTGTAACACTGACAGGTCTTCTAGTAGATCATCTTCATCTATATTGTCACTCACTCCGGTAATTGTTCCTACACCATCAACATTTGATGATTCTGATCCAGACAAAGATGGTTTAGTTAGCAGGCGCTCTTTGATTTCTCCTATCCCATCAACCTCCAAAGGTTTGTCTTTAGTTAGCAGACCCTCAGATTCCCGACTAAATCAACATACTTCTAGAAATCTACGCAGGAGGATACCAGTTACTGCAGATATGGAAGACGATTTTCAAGATTTTGATAGTGACGATTCCATTGTTGATCCTAATTTTGAATTAGAACCAGCCTTACCAACAAAACATCTATCCTTGATGAGCAGATGACTTCTTCAGACGATGACGATGAAGATATAGAACTACCAGCGAGTTCGAATTCAGACGAGACTTTCAAGAAGGGTGATTGCACACCATCTGCATTCAATGCCTACACATTTTTTCAGCATTTTGGACCAACATTCGAGGTGAATCTTGAAAGGCCATCGAGTATTTTTCACGTGTTCATCACGGATAATATTATGAGCCATATTGTTACTGAAAGTAATAAATACGCCTCTCAGATGGGAGTTCAACTAAATATGGATATTTCTGAGATCAACGCATTGTTTGGAATTTTAGTAATAATGGGATTCCATTCCCTACCTTCTTTGAAATACTATTGGTCGACAAACAGCAATTTTAGAGTGGAAACAATTGCGAGTATTATGACACTGAAACGATTTCTGAAACTACTTCGATTCTCGCATATAAATGACAATGCTACTATGCCCCAAAGAAATACCCCAAATTTTAATAAATTGTACAAAGTTAGGCCTCTTATTAACCATTTGAATACAAAATTCTATGAGTGCTTCAATCCATCCAGGAACATGGCTGTCGATGAAAGTATGGTCGGTTTTAAAGCTAGAAGCTCATTAAAACAATATATGCCGATGAAGCCCATCAAATGCGGCGTCAAAGTTTGGGTTATTGCGGATTCGCATTCAGGTTTTATGCTGCAATTTAGTGTCTATGAAGGAAAATCAAAAGAGCCAGAAGAAGGTAGTACATTAGGAGAGCGGCTAGTGCTACAGCTGGTCAGAAATTACCTAGAAAAGGGATTTGTGTGCCTTCTTTTAAAATAAAACAAATTAGAGGGCAGAACACAATATGTTGATTTATTGCATTTTGTCACACATCCGATTAGAAATATCCATCAAGATAGAAGTTGTCAAATGCAGATATGTTGCAATATATTATTTTGCTTACTAAGTTTAGAGATAAATCATTAAACTTTAGTAGCAGGCTAGATGCGATATGTTGACATATATGTTTTTGGAGACGGTAATTTTAACGTATGGCAGGCTGTTACGACTTGGTAAAACAAGACATATCGTTATATTTTATTTTGCCAACGTACTACGCAGACTAAAACGCTTCTATATTCGGATGTCTGTCTCGACGGATCGCTGGTGTTTCTGTTTAAGGTTATGTTTTTTGTTATTGTGTGTGCCTTGTGCCGGTATTTTGGACATTAAATACTTATTTTTTCAACTATTTAAGAATTTTGTGCGTTTAAAGTGTTCGGGAAAGTTATCTATCAACAAAAATAAGATTGTTTATGTCACTTTAGACTAGAACTAACGTTTAGACAACATCTAAAGAAAATGATTTGTGGAAAGTGCGAGAATAACTTTTCATCTCGCGGATATTTGCTAGCCAATACCTGTAGAGTTTTGAGTGATCATATTTTACTGAATGAGGACGAAAATATACAGTGGGCACAGTGATGAACTTATAGAACTGGCGGCTATTTTGCCAAGTAATATTAGTCCGTCAGTTACTGAATATAATGTTGTCTTGCCCATGGATTATTCAAAAAATTATGATTTAAAATATATTTCAAGTACTTTAGTAACTGGTACGTGCATTGAAAGCTCAATTTCTATGATGACTAATGAAGAATGCGCGAGTGGAAATGTGTCTGCGTCCATCGATGGTTCCGATACCTTGAATGACAATCAAATTGGTGATGCCTCTCAGACTAATAGGTACTGTCTCCTAGAGCCATTGGCACCTGATAATATGCACGGAAACCAAGATAACAACGAATTTCGCAATTTAACAAATTTGGTAAGATTTACAAGACAAAAATAAATTATGTTGCGTAAAATTTTTATTTTTTTTAGGAAGAAGATCCTTTTGAAGGATATTATTCTGACGAGGACCCAACATGGCATCCTGAGGATGATTCCGTTAGCGGCTCAGGCCAAAGGCGATTGTTATCATTTGTTACAAATGGACTGATGACCCAGGTCCTAGTACTTCAAAGATATCTGAAACCGAGTCCAATATTAATAATAACGAGTTAGAAGAATCAGACAATACCGAATCTGAAAGTGATCAATTATAGACTTCAAGAAAGAGGAAAAAGGGAGTAAGAATTCGCGAAGAAGAAAAAAAGAAAAAAAATGCAGGACTTTCATATAAAACCAGAAAAGGCAAGGTAATTGAGGCAAAGCAGTTTAAGATCGTTACAAAATGTTGCAAAAAGAAATGTTTTGAAATTTGTACTCCTGAGATACAGGAAAATATTTTTAAAAACTTTAATGCAAAACCGCTTGAAATCCAAAAGCAAGTTTTGTGTGATCGTATGACGATTACTCAATGTAAATTTCATTGTAAAGGAAGGGATACAAAGGGTGGAAAATCTCATGACAGAGGATTGACGGTAATATATCACATACATACATATAGACTCAAATAAGTTAAATGTGTGCAAAACATACCCCTCCAAATAAGATGGTCAATGAAAGGAAGAGAATTCGCGAATTTATAGACAAATATCCTCGGCACGAGAGTCATTATTCTCGAAGGGATAATCTCGATAAAATTTATCTTCCCAGCCATCTAAACATTACCAAAATTTATGATGAATATAAAAAAAGAACGATGTCTTTCGTAACGTTTTTCTTCAAACAGGCTACAAATTCAAACAACCCTATATAGATACTTGGCGCAAGTGTGATGAGTTCAAGATACTGAAGAAAAATGCCCAAACGGAAGGAGAAACAGAAAGAATTTCATTATTTCATGACGAGCATGTTATCGAAGCTGAACAGGGGTATGAAAGCAAAAGAATAGACAAAGAAGAGGCTAAACATTCTCCAACTTTTCGAGTACTGGTATTTGATTTGCAGCAAGTTTTACCGGCCCCTTTTTTGTCTGCTAATATTGCCTACTACAAGCGGATGCTCTCAGTGTATAACCTAACCATTAGGGATTGTTGCTTGACAGAAACCTCAGGGTGCTTTATGTGGCATGAGGTAATCGCTGGGAAGGGCTCTGATCAAATAGCTTCCTGCGTATTTAAGAAGATCATGGATATGCCAGAGAGTGTACATCATATCACGACCTATTCTGATACCTGCGTGGGTCAAAACAGAAGCATTAATATGGCAGCAATGTTTCTCTACACCCTTTAAAAAAAACCATCTATTGAAATTATTGACCAAAAATTTTTATTACCTGGCCATACCCGTTTAGAATGCGACAGCGATCTCATGCCCGGATAGAAAGAACCAAGAAGCAAATAGGCGACGACTTTAAAATTATGGTGCCACGCGATTGGTTCCAGTTTGTGCGTATGATGCGAGGTAAAAAAAGTTTGATGTAATACAGATCACCCAGGACGACTTTTTTTGCATTTTCCAAATTAACCGAAGTTTTGGTAAAAAGAACTTCTGAGTCAGACGGACAAAAGGTTAACTGGCTGAAAATTAAATGGCTTAGGTACACAAAGGAATTTGGAACGGTCCTTTTTAAGTACACGCTGAACAAAAATGAACCATTTAAAATATTAAATCTGAAGCGATCAAAACCAAGAGGACGACCATCAAAAAATCTGGATATTCCCAGCGTTTCTCTTTCTTACACTACACCATTGGGTATCAACCCTCTAAAAAACAAGATCTAATCTCTATGTTAGATTTAATTGATAAAGACTGTGATAATTTCTACAAAAATTTGATAACCAGTGGTAAAGCTAAGGAGTATGACGAACTAGATGACCAACTCCAAACTGAAAGCAACGAATAGAGAAATATGCATAATTATACATTGACTTTAACGACTTTTTTAAGTTCAAAATAAACTACTTTAACAAAACTTTTATATTTTGTTTTATTTTTTTATGGAAAGTTTTTCACTGCGTACTTAAACAATATCAAAAATAATATTATTATAAGTTGGCAAAACAATATATGTAACAAAAATCAAACAAAAGTCGAAAATTAGTGAAGCTATTAAGTTTATCAAATGCATGGCATTAATTGAGACTGCCTTCAAAAATATACATAAAAAGTAAGGTATTTTTCTCTAAACCCGATTTTTCAGGAGGATACAAACTTTAAAAGCTCTCTCCTGAAAAGTAGCAAAGTTTGACATATCTGGATTTGCCATATAACCACAGAAGTGATGTGAGATACCACCATATTTATTATGTCCGCCAATGTGTTAACCTTTTTTATGGTAATGGCACACACACTAAAGGGAGATCCTACGGCGCTCGACGAGCGGTGTGTGTGCGAAGATGTTGATTGACACGATTCTTGAATAATTGTAAGTTGTAATTAGGGGGAAACAGATGTTCTGGGAGTGAGTTCCAGAGTGATGCAGTGCGCCAGACAAAGATGTTCTAGGTGTTCCCAGTTGTACGACGAACTTGTGCGCTCTTGCTGTCTGTCGTGACTGTCTGATAGGCGTTGCAAGAGGCGAGCCAAATCCTGGGAACATCTGCCATGAAAGTATCTGAAAAACAGGGACATCTCGGCCACATGTCTGCGGTGTTCCAGACTATCCAGATTCCGGGTCAGCTTCGGGTCGCCGACAAGACGCACAGCTCTCTTCTGAATGGAATCCAGCAGCTTTAAGGTGTGCTTTGGTGCGGCACCCCAGATGTGTGAGCAATATTCTAAGCACGGTCTTAATTGCGCTTTGTAGAGCAAGAGCAACTGCTGCGGTGTATATAGCTTTTTGTTGCGAAATAGCGCACCAAGCTTCTGGGAGGCTGATTTTGCGATGTTAGCAACGTGGTCATGTCTGTTGACCGAGACACCCAGCACTCCGATTGACGAGGATGAAGGAGTGGTCGATCCTGCCATAATGATGTCAGGGCCCGCCGTATTGGCCCTCTTGGTAAACGTGGTTGCTTGGGTCTTTGCTGCATTGAAGTAGACCAAATTTCTGTCGCCCCAACTTTGAAATTTCTCCAGGTTTTGATTAATTGCTGATTATTCTGTTGTTCTCGAGGTACTTGAGTAGTTGCTGACTGACTACACGTTCCATGACTTTGGAGATTAGTGGAAGCAAGGCAATTGGGCGATAGTTTGCCTTTTTTATGAACAGGTTGCACTCGAGCGATTTTCCAAGAAGATGGGTAAATCCCTTTTCCGTAAGACAGAGAAAAAGCCTGGAGAAAAACGGGTGTTAGTTAGTTGGCGCAGTTCTTTAACACGATGGCAGGTAGGTATTCCGTCCGGTCCTGATGCCTTTTGCGTATCTAGTTCTTTAAGGATTTTACGAATATCACGATGATGAAACTTGACATCTGCCTTGGTAGTGTTGATGTTCGATATGGTGGGGAGAGCCTTGGCTTGGGGGACGTCTAAGGTAGAGTGCGATGAAAACATTTTGGCGAGCATGTTTGCTTTTTCCTTAGCTGTAGTCGCCGTGATGCTACGTTCGTCTGTCAAAGGTGGGAAAGACGTTTTTGTAAAGATATTACTTACTGCCTTTGCTACCGACCAGAAATTCCTGGAGCCACTGGGGCCTTGCAAAAGTTTATTCCTGATCTTTTGATCGGATTTGTGCTTAGTTTCGTCGATCACACGTTTGCATTCGTTTCTCGCTTCGACAAAATAATTGCGATTTTCAGCGGTCTGAATATGCTGCCAGTACTTGTAGGCTTGCTGTTTCCTACCTACAGCTCTTTCTGTCGAACCAGGGCGTTCCTTTTGACGGTAACTTGATGGAATTTGGGATGTATGCTTCCATTCCTGAGGAATTACTTGCTCTCTTCGCAGCAGACCGACGGGTCGTTAGTGCCAAAGCAGTCGTCGAACCAAGAAAAACCTAGGTAGAACTCCCTTAAATCGTCTCAGTTTGCAGAATTGTAATGCCAGATTTTGCGAGGCAATCTTGGATCGTTCTGTAGAAGTGGCAATTTACAAACCGTTGTAATAGGTTTGTGGTCAGAAGTACCTAATGACGTTGAGTAAGCCCGCAGCTGATGGCAAATGCTTCAGCTTCTCTACCTTCGTTGTCGGTCTTGTTGTGATGTTTGAGCCAGTTGATGTTGTGGACATTGAAGTATCCCAGAACGATTATTTCTGAATTGGTGTGATCGACCTGTATTGAGTCAAAAGTGGTAGCTAGTGTTGTAAAAAAGCTTTGATGGCTCTATCACTCGGAGGGCGATAGAGACAACATATAAACTTGGTTACACCCTTGGCGGTGAACTTGAGCCACATGACGTCAAGGATGTTCGGCTCGAGTGTTTCCTCGCGGTGACATGAAAGGTCGCTTCGGACAAAAAGGTATATTCCAAACTTATGTCTAAATCGGGTGTGTAAGTCGTAACCAGGATAGGGGTGGTTTACTGTTGTTGTAGAATATACTTGTGTTTCTGTAAGGGCTAGTATGTGTGGTCTATTTGATTGGAGATGTTGGTGTACCGAATTTATGTTTGTATTTAGGCTTCTTATGTTGCAGAAATCTATTCTTAATTGATTCGGGATCTTTGCTGCCTGTGAAAAGCGGAATGAAGGGCTTCCAGGGCCACCCAACGCCCGGAGGTCCGAATGGCCGGGGAGTTCACTTCCGGAATATTTTGATCCTGGAAGCACCATCATGTCTATATATTCCTACTGTGGAACCCGGAACCACCAGCGCGGAAGCGGAACGTGATTCGAAAAACCACTTAGCGCTTCCCAGTTCTGGTGGAGTGGTCTTTCACCGGACGATGCGAGCAGGCGTATGCATCTACCACCTAGGGCCGTTCCCACTGGAAGCATCCGCCTCAGACTCATTCCTTTGGTGGTCCCTAGTCTGACGGGGGTAAGAATAGGGTTTGTTGGGTCACGCCCTAGTTATCAGCTAAAGACTTGGTACTTTGGTGTTCTCCAGCCTGGAGGACGATGATGATATTTGATAGGCCTCATTCCATGGCAACTCGGATTGGCGGGGGCGTTACTCCCCGTAATCAAACTGCTCTCACCAGTTTGACGTTCCTGCTAGCTAATACAATGCAGCCCCTCTTGTCACAAACTGTCATTGATCAGCTCCAGACTTTGTACTTCGGTGTTCTCCAGCCTGGGGAGGACGATGAGATTCGATGGGCCACATCCCGTGACAACTCGGAATGGCGGGGGCGTAAGCAAACTGCTCTCACCAGTTTGAGGTTCCTACACGGTAAACAACCGATGTGAAAAGTCTTTTACAATATTGCGTACAGGAATTATCGCATTTTACTTCACAATTTGTGGTTAATTTAGTCATATTTTTTGGAACGTGAAAAACTACCAGTTAATTGTAGAAATCCAGGTACAACATATTATAATACAATTTTTACAGCGTATATACATACAATTCTCCAATTAGCATATAAAATTCTTTTGCATCCGCTTAGTTAAGCATATTTGAACAAACTATGTATTATTTTCATAAAGTTTCTTTAAAAATAATCCGCAAACTGTAGTAACGCTGTTTTGCTCTATTGGAGCATGCGTTGTGACATCGATGTCGTGTGTAACTGGCTTTCTTGGTATCATGTACAACGGGCGTTTCCGCAATCCCGCGTTCATTTGACGCCATGAATATGAATTCATTGAATTGAAATCAGCTTATTTGCATTTGCTCTTCACATTTTGTGTTTGCTCTTAAATGCCGGTCTCTTCGGTTTTGTGATTTTGTGCATATTATTTCGTGCAGCACTTTAGATATGGAAGCATTATTACAATCTTGGGGATTTCAGGAGTATATAGGTGCATTTCAAGGTAAGTGTAAAATACATTAGACATTAGGCAGTTCTAATGAACTGTGAAGGGCATATACCTAGTATATTCGTTTGTTTGATGGTCACATAGGCCACTACTGCATTATTATGCTTATAATTAACACGTCTTTAAAATAATATGTATAAATAGTGGTCTTATATTCACCACATTGGCGATTTAAGTATACCGACCACTGTTTTGATACAGTGCATTTATAATTCAATATTTCATTTTTAAAACCGTATTATGGGTTGGAATACTGGCTTCAGCCTGTCTCTTAGGGTCACTAACAATTTTGGATTAAACCACAAATCTCGGTCTATGAATAAATATCATTATTTATGAATTCATCATTTAAGCTGAAGGTTGCAACTTGAAAAAAGTTGCTCTATTTGTTGGTCGGGGATAATGTAATAATTGTAATGGCCGTTGACTTATATACCAACCGTAACCAGACTCATTCCTTTGGGGATATGTTAGTGCAGCTCATTTTCAATTGATTGATCTGTAATACTCATTATGCAAAACTCAACAGTTTCTGAGATATTTTCATTTTTATATATTTTTTTTAAATTCTTCCTACGTAATAACTGAAAATGAAAGATTAAATTAATTAGATAACTACTTGTATTACTCTGTGAGCTAATAAATAAAAATGAAATATCAAAAAACTTTAATTTTCTTCAACTTTCAATTATTAAACGCTAGCATTAGAAACACTACAGTACGTTCAAATAAATTCAAATAGAGATTTTTGAATTAAACCAAAATATTCTTGCATTTTAAACAAAATTTTTAAAAAATATCAAATTCTTAACAGTGGTAACTAATTCAATTTTTTGCATATAGGTACATTTTATAAAATGTGCATTATAAAGTAACTTAGTACAATCTATCAATGGTTAAAAACTTTTTAGAAAATGAAATAGACCTAGATGCTTTAAAGGAAATGTCAAGTGATATGGTAAAAGAGCTAATAGGCAAAATTGGGCCACGAACAAAATGTTTATCAAAACTTCAAGCTTTTGAAGCTATAGAAAAAGCAACTATTATTGTGGAAGAGTATGATGACGTACGTATAGTCACTATTTTTTTTTGTAATTTAACATATACGTAATATGTCATTTTAGCAATCGAGTTGCCCAAGCCCAGATAACAGTATGGACGGGTTACGTCAAGAACATGTATATACCGAAAAGGCTACGGTTGGGCAATCATATAAATTTGCTCCAGCTGGTTATGATGCAGATTCTGTAAGTTGTTTATAAAATTATTTCATTTGGTTATTTCTTATGTCTTATGTAAAAATGGTTAATTTTAGACTGTAAAGGAATTGCTGGATAAAGCAGAAGAGGGTCCAGCTATTATGAAAAGCTATGGTTTTGGTAAAAAGTTTATGCGGAATACTCTTTGTAACTTAGTCATTAAGAATGAATTAAAACCAAATCGAAAAGGTATTGGTTAATTTGTAGCTAAACATATTTTTCAATTAATAAGTTAACATAATTTTTTGAATTGCTATAATTTTATTGTTATTTAAGTATTCGAAGAGAGAGATTTATACAGTTGGCTAATGAAATGTATGACTTGTTTCCCCATGAAGAACCCGAAATTTATTACGTGCCTTACGTAAATTGGAGATGACAATGTTTATTTTGAATGCAAACTTTTGGAAACATATTTTTTTGACAGACATGTATTTGCGTATGATGTCTCTAATCCAGATGTTTGTCAAACATTTAAGAGTGTAAATCACAAACATTTACATGATTTCATGCCATGTTTATTAGTAAAGTTAGAAAATATGTACTACGTGGCTACAAGGTACGCACTGTAAATATTATGTTGTTAATATTCTAATAAATACATAGAAAAAGTAGGTAATTAATTTTTTTCCCCCAATATCTTGGTATTATACACCTGTCTATTCTCGTATGATACAAAACTCGTTATAAGCCTCAAAATTCATTCGAACGACTTTAATTAAATTACATATTTCTCAAATTTTTTGGCTTCTCTCTACACTGGTATAGTTTATATAGCATCTGTAAAGTTTTAGGACACTAGGTGTACAAGGTTTTTGGTTATGATTTAGGAAATTTCTTTTAATTTTATTTGAAGAGTTAGCATAGTATTGAATTTAAATGTTTGCTGGTTTTGCCTGAATCGAAGATCATGGCGGTTGTGGCAAAAAATATTTAATTCAAAAAATGGCGACTTTTCAAATAGAGATTTTAGATACGATCCAAAATATAATTAATAGAAATGCTATACGTTACATAAATTGCATCGCGATGCACTACAAAAAATTGTAGAAAAGGTCACAATTTGCATTAACATAAAACGTAGATTTGCTAGGAAAATCGCAACAAATTGTCAGAAAATAATACATACATTTTATAAATAAAATACATTCGATGTAATAAAAAAATCTACAAAATTTTAGAATAATTTACACACTTGCTGTTATTTTTTACAGTCAAAGTTATAATATATTGTTGAAAAAGTCACAACCTGTAGTAACAAAACACACAGTGTTGCCAGAAAAATTGCTACAAATTGTCAAGAAATGATGTATGTATTGTATGAATATAATACATACGTTTTAATAAAACATTACGCAGGTCTCTAAGAATAATATACACATTTGCTATTAAAAAGTACGTAAGAGTATTAGAAAATGATTTAAACAATTTGTTGGAGAATAATCATCGCTGTGATGTATTATAATATATAACTTGTAGAATATTTCATCACTTCGCGACAATTATGATGATAGCAATTTACTGATACATTTTTACACAAGTTGTAATTGTCCCTATATGCAAACGATTTGCCGGTAGACCTAAAAGACAAAAGAGACCAAAAAATGGCTGAGACGGTGAGAGCAATTGCGGACAAAAATTACGCAGGTATAAAAACACATCGATTTCTATCATCCGCTAGGGTCACATTATAATTTAGAGCAAACCCCGAATATTACCATGTGATATAACAAGTCGTGAAATGTACATAGGCTTCTTATCAAAGATTTATAAATTAAATTATAAAACCTATATTCGATAAAGGAAATATAGATTTTGCATCAACTACCCAAGATGAGTGTGCGCGACCTATAAAAATCGTGGTCATAAAATTGATATGCCAAACACATCTATTTGAACTGACTGTCAAGACTGTGAATTAGAAGGTGAAGAAGCAGGACTGGTAAAATCAAGAAAAGCAATATGTGACATTTGCAAGAAAACAATACAACGAAGACTCAACCAAGAAATGGACATTAGATTTTGTATTACCAAAAATGACCATAAAAAATGGTTTTTCGTCAGCAGACTAGTTGCGTTAAATGAAATATTTGTCAACTTGTAAGCAACAAATGAAAATACATGTGTTCTTTGGCATGAGGCCATTAGGGGACAAAATGGGCCAAACGTTGTCTCGGCATTTTATTATGTACTGAAAAGACTAAACGACGATACAAAGCACGTACTTTTTTGGACTGACAACTGCAAAGCACAAAATAAAAACTGGGCCCTTTTTACTGTTAGTATCATATTCGTTAACGATGTGTGGAGACCAGAAATTATCACTTTTAAGTATTTTGAGCCTGGCCATAGCTTTATGAAGATTGATTCGGTTCATGTCCTTGTAGGAAAAAAAATGGAAACACACTGCAGAAGTTTTAGATTACGAAGACCTAGTTCATTTAGTTCAATCATCAAATAACTTAAACAAAGTCGTTAATTTACGCGCAGATTTCTTAAAATTCGAATATGGTTGTCAAACTAGAAATAAATGATTTTTTTTGTGAATGTGTGTCCTGACACAATAAAGTAAAATTCCCGTGAGTTCACGAGGGGTGAGGTGCTGGGCGCCTCGATTTTCCTGCAACCAACAACCGCAAGAGAGGTCTTTAACACAATAAAGTTGCTTACAAATAAAAAATCAGTCGGTTATTATGAGATAACTGTTGATATGCTTAAACAATCAGCAGAGTACATATCGGTCCCATTATCACATATAATTAACCTTTCATTTCAGAATTGTATATTTCCGAGGGCACGTAAACTGGCCTTATTGAAACCACTGCACAAAAAGGGCGAACCAATATCTCTCTTGTCGAATGTTAGTAAGATTTTTGAGAAGATAATAATACATTCACGACTAACTGGCTTTTTTTAGGGTTTTTGACACGTCTCTGGTTTGCAACAAAAAGTCACGAACTATGTAAACAAGTTACTGGGGTCTGGAAACGCTTGATAGATGGTTTACAGAAAATAATCTATTACTGAACATAGAAAAAACACAATTTGTTCTTCATTGCCGAAACACCTCACCTGAAATGGTTATATCTTATGAAAACATCGAGGTCAAAAATGTAGTCTTTCGTTCCTGGGTGTGAAGCTGGATCAGCGGCTGGATTGGAAGCCTCAGATAGAACATTTGTCGTCAAGCATAAGTAATAGTGGAAAAAATAATGGGCAAAATTATGCGGTTTTCTTTGCGGTCCCGATTTTTTTTATTTGCAAAAAACTGTCAAAACTTCCCCTTTTTAAAAATCATGTTTTTTATATTTCCACTGTAATATCTAAAGGCTCAATAGAGCTATCGACATGACTTTTTTTGTTTTAAAATACACACTTAGGCGCTTCTTTCAAAGTATAAAATGATTCGTATTTTTTATTTTAAATATGCCGAATATATCGATGACCTTGGACCTTTAGATATTATGCAGGCAAATTTTCACTGATTGAAAATTTTTTTGTTTTTGGGAATTTCATATAACATGCAGCGAAGAAAATGTAGACGAATGACCAAAAAAGTTTTTAGTAGCATAAGCATTGTTGTCATTTTTATAGTTTAGGTTCTATGATTTTTTAAAACCCGCGAAATTTAAAAATTCGGTTGCTCGTCGGTTAATCTGGAGCGACAGGTACATATAATATCCGAACGTCATCGCCATGAAGAAACTAAACAGTGTTTGTTTACTTAACAGTACCTATATTTAATCCCTGTTTTACGCAAACACATTTACTCTGCCGTGCTTGGCTTAAAAGGGGTATCTACAATTTCGGGCTAAATTGAGTTATGGTGTATATTGTACACATCACACCACTTTACATCTTTTTTTCTTAACTTAAAAGTGATAAGTGCCTTTAAAAATTAAAATATCTCCTTATAAAAATAGTCGTATGTGCACAAGACATCACAATTAGAAAACTTAATCGTGGTATCCGCCTTTTCTAAACTAAAAAGGGGTATGTTCTGCAAAATCGGTACTTACCACTTTTAAGACAAGCATTGAATCGAAAGAAAAAATATTCATATACAATATTGGCAAATGACATTTTCGGAAAAAAAGGAACTTTGTTTCTAGTTATGTGACATCGTTAGAAGTTAAACGCCATAGATGGCGGGAGTCGAAAAGAAACAAGATCCTTAGGTACTACTTCAAATGTAGGTCTGGGAATAGGGAAAAGTTTGAAAATTATTTTTCTTGTCCACATTGGGATATAAAAAAATTATGATCGAGTATTACAAGACTGTTTTACTGGAAACATGCAAAATATTATCAGTCACAGGGGCAGCATACTACAATTGATAGAGATGTAGTAAAAGCGCAGATTAAAACATTTAATCTCAATACCGTCGGCGTCGTGAACACGCACCCCCTAAAAAATGCACAGTCCTTCACAAAGATGCAACCGGGTGAGACATTGAAAATGCCAAAGCAGAATGCAACGCTTATAAATTTGAGATCTGAGAAAACTCATAATTGTTGTGGAAATATAATAGTTGATAGAAGTTTGGGTGAGATCAGGTGAGATTACGTAAGTTTACTTTACCAAAATATACCACATAAATACATATTACTTAAAGTTTCGTTCTTTTTTACAATTTATAACGTTATAAGCGTGGTTGAAAAAGCAAAAGACCATTTGCATTTGATTCGTCTCACATTCCTCTTTATAACGATATGAGACACGACTAGTCTGTCGTGAGAAACTAAAAGTCACCCTCACCCACCCTTAACATAATCTAATGTAAAAAATGACTTTTAGCAGATTACCTAAGTTTAGTTTACCAAAATATACCACATAAATGCATATTACTTCAAGTTTCGATCGTTTTTACAGTTTATACCTTTAGTGGTGGTTGTAAAAACTGCATTCGATTCGTCTCTCAATCCCCGATCTAACGCGGTTAGTTTCACATAGTATCAACTTATTTTAGTCATTTCAGTCGGTTCCAATACGTTATAATCAATTGTAATAGATTTGGTTAGTTTTGGTTAGTCGTCTAATCAATTTTCGGATAGTTTCACTTCGTCTCAACTTTTTTTACTTATTTGAGCCGGTTCCGTTACGTTATAATCAATTTTAATAGATTTGGTTAGTCGTTTAATCAACTTTCGGTTAGTTCAAATTATTTTACAGCTGGTTCCGATACGTTATAACCAACTTTAATAGATTTGTTTAGTTTTAAATTATTAGTCATCTAATCAACTTTCAGTTAGTTACACTTAGTCTCAACTTATTTTAGTTATTTGAGTCGGTTCCGATACGTTATAATCAATCAACCAATCAATCAACTAACCGATAGTTGATTAGACAACTATCGGTTAGATTCACTGCGTCTCAATTTATTTTACTTATTTGAGCTGTTTCCGATACGTTGCAATCAATTTTAATAGATTTGCTTAGTTTTGGTTTATCGTCTAACCGACTTTCGGTTAGCTTCACTTAGTCTCAACTTATTTTAGTCATTTGAGTCGGTTCCAAAACGTTATAATCAATTTTAATAGATTTGGTTAGTTTGGGTTAGTCGTC
>MU184056.1:133791-144453 GCA_016904865.1 Pissodes strobi | reverse complement strand
TTTCTTTTGGTTAGTCGTCTAATCAACTTCCGGTTAGTTTCAATTAGTCTCAAGTTATTTTACTTATTTGAGCAAGGGTCCAGGGTTAAAATTATTGCCTCTTCTGAATAGCACACCTTCATAGAATACGTATTGATCATAAATAACACTTACTTGTTCCGAGATGTAACCAATTCCAATAAATTTGGTTAGTCGTCCAATCAACTTTCGGTTAGTTTCACTTAGTCTCAACTTATTTTACTTATTTAAGCCGGTTCCGATACACTATAATCAATTTTAATATATTTGTTTAGATATGGTTAATCATCCGATCAACTTTCGGTTAGTATCACTTAGTCTCAACTTATTTTAGTCATCTAAACCGCTTCCGACGCGTTATAATTAATTTTTATAGATTTGGTTAACTTTGGTTAGTCGTCCAATCAAGTTTCGGATAGTTTCGCTCAATCTCAACTTGCTTTAGTCATCTGAACCGTTTCCGATACGTTATAAACAATTTTAATAGATTGGGTTAGTTTTGGTTAGTAGTCAATTCAATTTTCGGTTAGTTTCACTTAATATCAACTTATTTTAGTCATTTGAACCGATTACGATACGTTATAATCAATTTTAATAGATTTGGTTACTCTTGGTTAATCGTCGAATAAACTTTCGGTTAGTTTCACTTAGTCTCAACTTATTTTATTTATTTGGGCTGGTTCCGATACGTTATAACCAATTTAAATAGATTTGGTTAGTCGGCTAATCAACTTTCGGTTAGATTCACTTAATATCAACTTATTTTAGTCATTTGAACCGGTTACGATACGTTTTAAACAATTTCAAAAGATTTGGCTAGTCTTGGTTAATCGTCGAATCAACTTTCGGGTAGTTTCACTTAGTCTCAACTTATTTTAGTCATTTGAGTCAGTTTGAGCCGGCTCCGACACGTTATAATCAGTTTTAATAGATTTGGTAAGTTTTGGTTAGTCGTCTAATAAACTTTCGGTTAGTTTCACTTTGTCTCAACTTATTTTAGTTATTTGAGTCGGTTACGATAGGTTATAATCAATTTTATTATTTTTGGTTAGCTCTGGTTAGTCGTCTAATCAACTTTCGGTTAGTTTCACTTAGTCTCAACTTATTTTACTTATTTGACCTAGTTCTGATACGTTATAATAAATTTTAATAAATTTGGTTAGTTTTGGTTAGTCGTCTAATCAACTTTCGGTTAGTTTCCCTTTATCTCAACTTATTTTAGTCATTTGAGTCGGTTTCGACACGTTATAATTAAGTTTAATAAATTTGGTTAGGTTTGGATAGTCGTCTAATCAACTTCCGGTTAGTTTTACTTAGTTTCTACTTATTTTAGACATTTCAGTCGGTTTCGAATTTGGTTTGTTTGGGTTAGTCGTCTAATCAACTTTTGGATAGTTTCACTTAGTCTCAACTTATTCCACTTATTTGAGCTGGTTCTGATACGTTATAATCAATTTTAGTAAATTTGGTTAATTTTGGTTAGTCGTCTAATCAACTTGCGGTTAGTTTCCTCTTCCTAGATCTGTGGTTAGTTGCACTTATTCTCAACCTATTTTAGTCATTCGAGTCGGTTCCGATACGTTATAATCAAGTTTAATAAATTTGGTTAGTTTTGGTTAGTTGCCTAATCAACTTCCGGTTAGTTTCATTTAGTCTCAAGTTATTTTGCTTACTTGAGCCGGTTCCGATACGTTATAATGAGTTTTAATAAATTTGGTTAATTTTGCTTAGTCGTCTAATCAACTTTCGGTTAGTTTCACTTAGTCTCAACTTATTTTAGTCATTTGAACTGGTTTCCATACGTTCTAATCAATTTAAATAGATTTGTTTAGTTTTGGTTAGTCGTCCAATCAATTTTCGGTTATTTTCACTTAGTCTTAATTTATTTTACTTATTTGAGCGGGTTCCGATACGTTATAATCAGTTATCAGTTATGCATAAACCGTGTCGTGACGTTTACTAAAATTTTCCGTCTCGTGATGCGACCTTGGAAACTCACTGTCAAGAAACCAAAGTATTCATCTGAACCGGATCCGATACGTTATAGTCAAATATAATGTTTCGGGTTAGTTTTCGTTAGTCGCCAAAATTCAGTTTGTTTTGGTTAGTTTTAACTTACTTTAATTTGTGTAACCTATCTCGATACATTTTAGCCCGTTTTGGTGCTTTTGGTTACTTTTCATTAGTTAGTCATTCAATCAACTTGCCGATATGTTATAACCAATTTTAATGTTTTGGGTTAATTTTGGTTAGTTGCCAAAATTCGGTTAATTTGGGGTATTTGTAACATACTATAATATTTTTAATCTGTTTCGATACGTTTTAGCCATATTTGGTGCTTTTGGTTAGTTTAGGATAGATTGGGTTAGATAGTCGTGGTGGGTAGTCGTTCAATCTATATTCAGTTAATTTCAGTTAGTTTTAATCGGCGCCGATCCGTTATAATCGAATTTAATGTTTCTGGGTAGTTTTGGTTAGTAGCCAAAATTCGGTTCGTTTTGGTTAGTTTTAACTTACTTTAATATTTTTAATCTGTTCCGATACGTTTTAGCCTTTTTGGGAGCTTTTGGTTACTTTAGGGTAGTCGCTGAATCAACTTTCGGTTAGTTCCAATTTATTTTAGTAATTTGAACCGGATCCGATAGGTTATAACCAATTTTAATTTGTATGGTTAGTTTTGGTTATTCGCCAAATTTCGGTTACCTTGAGGTAGTTTTAACTTACTTTTATTTTTTAAATTTGTTCCGATTCATTTTAACCCTTTTTGTACTTTTGGTTACTTTTAGTTAGTTTGGGTTAGTCGTTCAATCAACTTTCGGTTAGTTTCAGTTAGCTTTAATTTATTTTTGTCATTTGAACCGATTCCGTCCTCAGAAACAGACTAACACGATCTCTCACATATATTACGTGATGTGCCAAATGTAGCATGCACTTTTTCGTGATTTGATACCCCATAATAGGAAAACAAAAACATTTTCAATGTTAAAATTCTTACCTAGTGATCTAACTATTCAGATTTTAGAGAAAAAAAAACAGATTTTGTCTGTTCTTTCGACGTACATTGAAACGTCGTTACTAAAGAAATGAAAATGTCGTTTACTAAGCTCGACCACGAAGAGTGTGAAATTTGCGAAACGTTTTTGCTTCATAATCCGAAACATACCAAAGAAAATCCTAAGTTGGAAACTCCATATAACAAAGGCTAATGAAGCACCTTCATCCTACAAATAAGACAAAGAGGCTTCAGTAAAAAATAATAATACTACATACTTTTTTGCAGATCTTCAAAAGGTAATCATGATTCCTCGGTTAGATATATGATTCATTTATGTCTATGGGAACGAAACTATGATCAAAGGCAATTATTCGTGGGTAAAAAATAAGCTCACGAATAATTGCCTTTATCATAGTTTCGTTCCCATAGGCACAAATGCCAGTGGCCTTACTTTGGCATGAAGGTCTTACTGGAAGGCAAAAGGAAGACATTAACCATGTATTATATAAATTTTTTGGAAATATGAAAGTATTGTGTTATGGGTAGACAACTGCTCGTCGCAAAATAAAAATTGGACCCTTTTTAATTCATATCGTAAACTCATCGGAAGTCTCTATTAAAGAAATCGTTTCGAAATATTTTGAGCCAGGACATACCTTTATGTCCTCGGATCATTTCCACCACCAGGCTGAAGTTTCAATGCAAAAAAACTCGATAAAATATTTACGATTTTAATTTTGAGTGTGAAGATTTTTCTTCCTCTTATAAGATGAAGAAGCAACAACCGCGTGTTTTTTTAAAGAATATTGTACAAATTTCAGCAACAAGCGGAAAAACTATTTATCGTATAAAACTGTTTTACGGATGCTGAGCATTATGACTTAAATTTCCTAAAAAGTGAGAATTACAAAAATGGTGTTCAATCTCCAAAAAAGAAGAAATCGCTAAGTAGTATCACGGAACAGAGGAAGAATAATATACTTAAAACTTTAACTGCTGTAATGCCAAAAAACAGGTTGGAATTCTGGAGAAATTTATCTGTCAATAATGGAGTCTCTGATTTCTTGAACAATATCGATGATTAAAGGAATTTGAATATTAAGTATTTTATGCTGTATTCGAAGTTCAATTTTAGTTCTATAATAATAATTAAGTAAGTTGTTAATAAATAAAGCGTAATAATTTACCAGGTTTTTTTTATTAAGCCTATGTTTCCTGTGTATTACTTTATAGTTTAATTAAAGGTAGGTCTTTACCTTAAAATTAGCATCTACTATCCATTTAGATTGTACATACCTTTATATAACCTAGTGTGGTTTTTTTTTAATTCTATTTTTTAACTTAAAAGTGGTATCTACCATTTTTTGGTCAAAAAACAACTAAATTAAAAAAAAATTGCTACAAATTTAAGTTTTCTAACTAGTTAATAAAATATAATACATATCAAATTTAAACTGCTTGTAGTTCGCAAACATTAAACATCAATTTAATATCTTTGTCACATACCACTTTTAAGCAAAGCACGGCAGTACTACTATTGCAATTTTTGTCTCTACACTTTATGAACAATAGTTTTCGTATAGGTCTTCTGGCACGGGGTCTCTAACAGTTAACTGTGGTATCCACACATCATCTTTTAACACCCCTCCAAACTTTGCGGGATTTCCATACACAGGTTCTGGTAAATGACTAGAATACCATACTTTTAATTGATAAATACACATACAAAAGTAAAATATTATTATCCTCTGTTAAGTGCTAAAATGCGAAATAAATATACCTTTTTAGATGTAGTCCAAAAGCATTTACTGTGGGCGGAAGTTCACAAGCAGGCTTGTTTGAAGTTGTTGTTAAAAAGAATTTTAGTTCGCTTAAGTTTTTAATGCTCCTATCTTTGTTTTTATACAGCAAAAAAAAAATTTGCTGGCAACATCCATGGCTTCATCTTCGGATAATACCCGAAGCATTTCTAGCTTGGATGGCTAATAGGTTTTTGATTATTAGTGGGCCAAGTTTCTTAACTATATCGTGGATGGCAACAAAGCGTTTATTCTTGCTGTGTCCCAGCTCCATAAACCAAACACATTTTTCAAGTTCGGGCGTTATACTATAGAAGTGTAAAAGTAATAGCAACACATCAGCTACCGATTTTACTAAAATGTAATTGCTATTTGAAGTTTCTGACAAAGCACGAAGAATGATCCTGGTGTCTGCTTCCTCTTGACTGCTGTTCAGTGATATCATGTTTTCTGGTTCTCTATCGCAGGTAATTTGAAACGCTTGTTTTGGATTTTCAAATACCAGCTATTACTAGTTTTTCATGACTATTTAATAAATCGGAACTATTTTGGAGAAGGTAGTCGCTTAAATAAACTAATAGCCCTCATTTGTTCGAGGATGATTTCAGAAATTCGTCAAAACTAGGAACTTTTCGCGTACCAGTCGCCTTAAAATCAACAATATTTGAGTCGCCACGATTGGACCTTTCAGCATTTTTAAGAGATCGAGTAGTGTCTGAATCAAACACAACTGTAATGCTTTTTGCACCATGTTTTCTTCCATCGCTCAAACTTTTTATTAATACCAGATGCCCCAAATCGTTGAAAGCTGAAAACTGAGATGACTTTAATTCTTGAATAAGTACCAAGCCATCAATAAAATATGAACTACACGAAACAAAAATTAGTATTCAATACAATTGTAGAAAATAGCCCTATATTTTGCGCCTAAAATGGTACTAGGCATCAATCTGCAGTACTTATTTCTATACAATTGTAATTAGATCGCGTAGTAAAATCTACCCAATGTTGCGTGAAAATTTCTTAATCACTATGTTATAAAAATTATAATATTTTTTTGTGGTAAAGCGCATCAAATGAACTAAGACATTAATGCTTTATTTTTGTTGCACTTATTCTGCCTATAAATAGTTTATATTGATAATCTCGTGGTTTTCAATTAGCACATAATCGTGCAGAAAATGCAACAATTCAATATTATTGAGCTATATATTGTAGTACTTACTCTTTCAATAATATATAGATTCACGCAACAAAATTAATAGGGTAAATGCGGGAGAGTTGCCGCGGCGGGAGAGACGCCGCTTTGGATGTATTTCGATGATTACGACATAAAGCAGGCAACCAAGTATACTCATAATGAGATTCGATCATTTACTTAACGGTTGTGACATCGGACGTGCTTGTTCTTAAAAATATCGCTTCTCATCCTCGAATTTACGAAGGTAAGATTAAATTTTCTTTGCAAAATTTTAAGTACTATTCTAATAAGTGTTGTTCTTTCCAACGTGGTAGTATTATTTCATGTTCATAAGTTTTTTCGAGTATTTTGAGGTTATGATTACACGTGTCATGCCATATTTTGGTGCGTTTTAAATTTGTGACGTTGGTGAGCGGGTGCGGCATCTCTTCCAACAAAAAGGACAGTTGCCGCATTTTCAGAAAGGAGAGACGCCGCATGCTATTTGTTTAAGACTAGATATTGTTTATTAAATTAAATTACATAAAAACAAAGAGGGTTCGCCTTGATAAACCTAAAACAACCAAGGCGGCAGAAAAGAAAATGAAACTCAAAATACCACAAAAAGAACAAACAAAAACACAGGAAGAGACGGAAAAAACAATTGGAGCGACAGCGATGATAAACCTCTAGCAGAAAAGAAAAATGAAAATCAGGAATGCTGCGTGGAATGCTTTGAAGTTTACGCAACGACAACTAAGAAAGTAGATTGGCTGCAGTGCCTCAAATGCCTAAAATGGCTACATGTCACTTGCACCATGTATAGTGAAGTTTGTAACATTTGTTCTAGACTCGAATTAAGAAAAAATATATAAAAATTAGACGTTTTTTAGAGATCTCAAAGTTGCGGCATCTCTCCATTTTCTACGCGGCATCTCTCCCAGTAGTATGGGAGAGATGCCGACTTTAGTAAGAAAAATGTTTTTTTTGCTATGTTTATGTTCTTTTAGAATTAAAGTTTGTTTTTGTATTTTAATAAAGTTTAAGATAGTACCTGTGTATTGATTTATTTTGAAAAAGAAATCTTCAAAATTACAAAAATTACAGCCATTTTTCGAAAAGTGCGGCAACTCTCCCGCATTTACCCTATGCTACTTACTACAATTCTAGATTATCAGTTCTTACAATACTATAGCGTTGGCTACGATAAATGAACGCCATGAATTTATATGTTTTGTGGCAATTATTATTGAACGCCAGTGACCTTACTTGTAATCCTAAAGTAGTGCATTTTGCGGCAATCACGGCTGCAATATTATAGTGAGAATACCAACATTTCAATGTTGGATTGTTGGACATGACATAATACGAGCTTGCAGTGTTTATATTTCAACTAGAACTTTAATAGGCCGCCAGATGAAATATCTGACGCCATCTGTGTGGGACTTTGAGACGCTACGAATTGCTTCGATAGCAAAGTCACACATTAAAGATATGTCCAAAAAAAATCAAATGCCTATACATATTTTCGCACTGACTGCAGAATACTTTGAGTATTCAGTTTAAGTTGGCTTATGTATTTTGACACTATTGCTAATACACACCTATATTAAATAATATCACTGAACAAAGAATCACTATTGGATGCTAATGGTGGTATATCGCCCTCCGTAGGTGGTATGATCGGTTCAACTGCGTTTTTGTCATAAGTTACAAGTCATCAGTCAAGCACTTGGTACTTCTTACCTTTTAATATATTCTTCAAACCTTGCTTTCGGTTTCATGTAGCATTTATTCTATACAAAGCAGATCAACAATCGGATATCGGATTTTTTTTCACTTCACATACCTAATCAAAGACGAATTCTGTATTTTATAAAGTGTATCGTGCATTACAATTAAAAAATTACAGTTTTCAGTTTTTCCGACGTTTGTATTTTTCACAATTATGGGCGCAAAAGGTACTCGCTGTTTCGTAGAAAACTTACATAAGTACAGTAAGAATAATAATTGTTTACAATAATTGGCAATACACTTATTTTCCAATAGTTTAATTATCGATATGAGTAGTATTCATATTTTAAAGGGACAAGATAAAATTTGGCAACCATGAATTTCGTCATCCATAGGCCTGGTGCTAAGGTCACAAGCGGCAGGCGCGGTATTGTCCCATAATTTTAAAGTTCATTTATTTCTTATTGGCTTTTCGGCATTTCATACTTAAAATCCAAAATAATTCGGTAATTTTTACTGTAACTTTCAAACACTTTAATACAAATTTCTGTAATATAGATTTGCTAATAATTGTAATACAGAAGTAATAATAGTTTGGCACTAAACACAATAAAGTTCGGACATTCAACGATTTTTCAAAATATTGTAGAAATTTTTACCACACAGCGATTTGAAAGTTGATTACAATTTTGTAGCATATGAATTCTCCTTTTAAGCATAACTTGGGTATAATATCCCTTTGACACTATTTACTCCAAGGTTGTGTAATACGTAACCTAATAAATACTTTTGTTAGCAATAATTTCATAGAAAACTATTGTGGGAATATTAACATTCAATTATGTAGTTAAGTAACATATTTATGGAATAGGGAATATTTATTATAATACTGATATTACAACAACTTTGTAGAATATTCAAACACGACTCAGTACTAAAGCTGATATTAATAAGTACTGCATTAATCTTGATTCAATTTCCTATTACCTAATACTAAAACGAATCGTTCCTTTTTCAGGAAATATTGTAATTGTGGTTCATACTAAAGCAAAAAAAACAATACAATGCTGTAGGAAAAGATTTAAAATATTTTTTTTCAGTGTATTGGTGGACAGACCAATAAAGGATTAGTAAATGACTAACTTTTTCGAAAGATTAGATTTTGTTGATTTGCGCATGGCACCATCTTCATGGAATATAGAAGCCGGGACAGAGGAAAGTTCGTAAGATAAAATATTTGACAAATCCATTTCTTGGAAACGAGCGGCACATTATGATCCTCCTAAACATAAATTCGGAGTCGGTAAATGTTTTCTGTGAGGTGGTTTTAGGTTTTGCTTTTGTATCTTTGGATGTTAAAACTTTATCTCGTTTCATTGGTTTCCAAAAACTAACTTCAGAAGATTTTTCCAATAAGGTTTTAAGCTTTACTGTAGCTGTTTCCAAAAAAGTACTTAGACTTTTTTCTACTTCGTCATTTGCAACTTTTCCTATACATATATTTATGAGTTGTTTTGTTGGTAATGTTTTCGAATCAAATGGGTTGCACCATTTATTCTCCAAGCTGCTTACCATTTTAAGGACATCATTTTCATTTTTTTAGAGCTTTAGAGTTGTCTGCAAAGGGTGTTGGTTTGCTGATTGTTGACGTAACATATATAAAAAAATATATTAAGAAAAGTTAACTAGAAATAACAATTAATATACCTAAAAAATGTTTTGAATAATCTCCCAATGAATGTCTTGTTGTGTGCCACCTTAATAGTGTACCAGGTTTTTGAAAAAATCCTATTACTCCAGAATTACTTTTACAATCTTTGTTAAGTGACTATTCAAGAGCCATATCTGAGGCAAATGTGAAACCTGTTTATTCCTGCATGACAGCTCGCGTGGCGCGTGACTAAATTACTAACCCCGCCGACCGACCGGCCGCTCAATATACGCGGAGAATAACCGAATTTGTAAATTCCGCGTGATTTAAAAAATAATAGCGCCTAAACTATAAAATTGACAATAACGGTTTTGATACTAAAAACTCATTTGACTTTTTGCCTATATTTTCTTCGCAGCATGTTATATGGAATTCCCAAAAACAAAAAAGTTTCTCGATTGGTCAAAATTTGCCTGCATAATTTTCATCGATGTTTTAGTCATATTTAAAAATAAAAATACCAACTTTTTTAGAATTCGAAGGAAGCGCCAAAGTGTGTGTTTTACAAAAAAAAAATTATGTCGATAGCTCAATTAAATAAGTAGATATTAAACCGGCAATATAAAAAAACATGATTTAAAAAATACAAATTTTCACAGTTTTTTGTTAATAAAAAAAATCGGGGCCGGAAAAAAGGTCGTATTTTATGATTTCTAATGAACAATGGCCTATCTAATGAAATGCGGTATATATCACTTTGTTCTAACGTAAAAAAATTACCGAAAAGAAGCGACTTTTGCCCGGTTTTTTACTCCGCTATAAGTATTGTAACGAAGTTACTCTATTTTTACGGGAATGGTATGCAATCTGGGTTAGCTTTCTTATTTTACGCGCTATTAACATCATTCTTTTTCGTAAAATATAATTTAATTATTCTAAACTCAATTCTCTCGAAAAGTCGTTTTCACATTTTCCGTAGTTCTCGTGCAGTACCAGTAGAACGTCGCGATCCCCGTGGCAACGCGGTGCACGTGAGGTCCCCACCTATCGGCCGGCCGATGACGCGATCCCCACTACGCATCGAGCTAACAAAACCGGGCCGCATCGCGCTAAACAGGCAGAACCCACCCCACACCCAGGTTCTCGAAGCAGAAGACGCCAGCCAGCCAGCCGCCTAGACCAGAGGACCGCCACTACTACCGCCAATGTAAGCCGCCCAGCTGGAACTAGATCCAACGTTTCCTGCAGATCGCCGCCATCAGACCGTCTTCTCTCTCTCTCTCTC